>JAGVSP010001193.1:0-147449 GCA_022494985.1 Micrasema minimum
ATTAGTACTAGCCACCAGGAGCGCAGGAAGCTGTGGGGTGCCGCGGTACAGTGACAGGTCATCTATTGCGGGTCACATCAAGTGTGAAATTGTTTTTTGCTTTAGGGTGACAAAACGATTTTTAATATTGAAAAAATCATTTGGAAGAGTTCTAGTGAAAATCTAGAAAAATTCATTACTTTTTATATCAGAAACTACACCTTAAAATGTAGAAATTATTAGTAATTACAGGTTCTTGGCGTCCTGGACATCCACTTTTGTCAATCCGTCCTCAGTTTGCTTAATACCCGCTTTATATGGGACAGTTTCTTGTTCAGAAAACTACACAGTTTCTTGTTCGGAAAACTGTGCAGTCTGTCAAACTTCTGTCAAAAGACACGCTAAATATGTGTATTTTTGAAACGCGATTGTAAGTTATTATCGTATGTTTGCTCTCAGGAAATTGTATATTTAGCTAATAATGTAAATATGTTATTGGTTTTTTACGTATTTAAAAGCATACAATAAACCAATGTCTACTTAAACGTTTACATAAAAAACATTGACTGTCATGTCAGCTTAAATCTGACACTAGCACACAGTTTTTCATGGAGTTTTAGCTTTATACGGGACCGTTTTCAGACTGCACAGAAAACTGTGTAGTAAACTGCGCCATATAAAGTGGGCTTAAGAGCTACGGGGACGTTACCTAACTTGGGAGGATGCGTGGAAACTGTCGGCCGATTTTTTGGCTTGGAGGCTGTTTGTGGAATCCATATGCTCCACATAGGGAGCGGATATGGAATGATGATGATAATGAGTAAGCCTTGGTGTAACAATGCAGCTCCCTACTAGATTTTTATCAGATTGTGAATTTATTTTATAATACATCGCTTACACATAGTAACCTACGAAAAATCATTATTTTAAATCATCCTGACTTTAACTTTTGTGGCGAAGTTCCAAGTAATGGAACCTGAAATTAATATCAATAACCCCGGGCTAATTCAGAGAGAATTATGCTTGGAATAACATTAAGAGACCGAAAAAGGAACAATTGGATCCGACGCCAGACAAAGGTCTGGGACGTGGTGGAGCGAATTGCTTGGTTGAAGTGGAAATGGGCCGGTCACATAGCCAGAATGACGGACGACAGATGGACGAAACGCGTTCTGGAGTGGAGACCGAGAAATCAGAGGCCTCAAGGACGTCCACCGATGAGATGGGTGGACGACATCAGGAAGTCTGCTGGAAGACAGTGGATGGGGGCGGCGCAGGATCGGGAGAGAGAGAGACGGCAGGGGGAGGCCTATGTCCAGCAGTGGACCTCAGCGGGCTGAAATGATGATGATGATGAACCCTTGGCTCGAAATACAAACGAAATATGCATTATAAAATAATTGACTCTTAAAAATTTATTGTTGCTACAATTTATTCGAATTTCAAGGTTGATGAATAAAAAAAGTGTGGTCACCCTAGAATAATTGCAATGCAAGCATTTCCAATTGTATTTAAGGGATGTAATCCGCACAGTAAATCTCAGTCTCCCCCAGATAGTAAAATATTCACTGTGGTATCTACAATGTGTCTAGCTAGGAGAAATTTACTAAATACTGTAGGTATAATAATGAAGATCTAATACTACTCCCTTATCCGCTCCAAGAGATGCATAGGGCACTGCATTGGTACCCCAAATGCAGTGATCTTGATTATTTGTTATATAAAGGCAAGATGATCAGTCTTACTACTCCAATTCATATTGAAATAAATATTTCAAATTGAACCCCATCGAGAATCGAACCCGCGGTTTCATGCACGGTATCCAAATGTGCTACACTATGCTACGAGGTGGACAAAACACAAAACTTATCACATGAATATATACTTAGAACCTTTTTTCAAGAGCAACACCGTAATAGATTTTTTAAATAGTGCAAGAATTCTCAAAAAATTTAAACCAGAAGCCCCCTTTTTGTCTTTTTTTCAGGATAGCTAAAAGTAGTTATCCTAAAAATTTAAAACTATTATTAAATAAATGAAATTCTAATTTTCCGTAAAAAAAATTAAAACAATGTTTTGGGGCCACATTTAGTGAACGCCGCTTCCGCGCCGCTAACTTGGTTCATGTTATAAGTATAGAGCAAAACACTAGCTTTCTAGCTTTGGTACGCCTCAGTTGCTCGATCACAGATCACTACCGACTCGGTAATAAGCGACGTGATAACGATTTCTTACCCATGGATGTTTAACGTTTTCGCGATCACAATGAAACACGCGTTAAAAGTTATCGATCGGGATTATTAAACGAGCGCATACTAGTAGCGAGCCATTTCCCGAGATATATCTTATTCGCACAAATCTTCATTCAATCTTTTTATTATAATTTAGCCGGTTTTCGGCAAGCCAAATATTGAGAAAAGCAGTCGACATAATAAAAAATCCGACAAGCGCGATGATTTGACGTTTGACAGACGGCCGCGATATAGCGTAGATCGGCCCCGCTCGGCTCAGATCGTCAATGGTCGGCTCAGCGATCGCGGTATTGAACGGTATGTCATTGTGATCGCTCAAATCGTTAGCGTTAGCACGTGATTAGCACGTTTTTAACTACGTCGATAGTTATCTGTGCTTGAGCTACAGGTGTCTTTAAAATCTTGTGAAGTTGTTGTAGAATGCAGGGGTACATTTACATAAAAGGTCACTACGCACTCTTCATACGAAGCGCGAAGATTTTCTTGACGATTTTCCGAAGTGCTAATTTAAGAAAGAATTTCTGTGCAGAGCTAACATAACTTCAAGGAGAAACTCGAATAGTCCATTTTTCATAAAATTTAGATGTTTTTTTTAAATACAGGAGATTATGAAAAATAATAAGTACAACCCCCTCTTTAGACGAGTGACGTTGATGGCAGTTATTAAGGGTTGTTTATGGAAGTAGAAACACGATGTGACAGTTATTTAAGGGAGGGGTGGATGACGTTACGTGCAGTGATAAAAACATAACTATTGTACCAACAAAACATCATTATGTTCGTCGTAGTAGAATGTGACAGTATGACAGCATTACAAAACTGACGTATTTTGTACGAGATTTGAGAAATTCATCATTTAAAAAAAAGAGAAATATGAGATTTGTGAAAATATTGTTTTTTTCAACGTATGCAATATTATGATGCGCCATGAACTGCATTTAGTCTTAAGAGGGCACTATGCCACGTGACCTGCATCTGCTTCTCCATACAATCGTATTCCACAATTTTCTCCAAGGAATGATTTTTTAAAGTTTTAGATATCGACCAAAACAGTGCGTATCATTTTATTTTTTAAATAATTTATTATTCTACAACAAAAAAACAAAAAAAATAAGACAGTGCAAACACGCGTAATGTCAATATTTAAAATTTGTAAAAAAAAAAAATCATTGCTCTAGCGCTAAATTGCAGGTATACAATCGAGGATTACGATTGTATGGACAAGCGACCGAGGGGTCACGAACGTGACATAGTGCCCTTTTAATTTGTCGAAAATGACCGCCACATTTCTCTCCAAGAAACATGTTTCTTTATCATTCCTATGAGGAGATAAAAAAGTTAAATTAAAACATACGATAATAACTTCGCTTCGATTCGATCGCGCTTTAAAAATATACATAATTGAGCGTGTCTTTTGACAGACTGTACAGTTTTCTGAGCAAGAAACTGTACAGTTTTCGGTCCCGTATAACGTGCGCATAATACGAGTACCTTTTTTACTATCAGAGATTTCACTACTTTTAATACACTACCAAGCCCTCTCGATTATTTCATCCACCATTCACCAACGTACCATACCATGTCACATTCCCACAAAGGCACAAAAGAGCAGTATAGAGGGGGCGGTGAGGCAGTGTCGGGCACTCCATACTCCACACAGGCATAAAAGCAGTGCCTGCCCTACAGAAATAGCATACAAATAAAAAGTGCAATTAATTATAATTTAAAATTTTAACCAAAATTCACAAATACGTACTTTCAACTAATTTACCTTACTTCAAACATACGCGCGAATAATCACTAGCTGTGCTAGCGCCGCGCCTGCGTCACCCAATGAACATACAAAATCGTGTCAGTAAGCAGTACTACACCTTTTTAAAGCCCAAAAAATAATGTTCTTCGCATAAATGTGAGGCATATAACAACAAAGGCGGAAGTGTCCACCTGCAGTCGAAAATGATTAAAATATGCAGTTTTGTTTGGAAAGTTATGTATTTTCTCCATAGAATATTTGTTTGTCAAAAAAACTGCATTAATCCAATTAATTCTAGATTTAAAGTTTTGTTGTTGAAACAAAAACGGCAGTGTCCAATACAAAAACGGCAGAATTGCAAAACTAACAAACGTTTTTTCGTGATTGCCAACAATTGAAGAAAGTGGACACTTCCGCCTTTGTTGTTATATGCCTCATGTGAATGTGTGTTAATTTTTAAACAAAAATTGTCATTTAAAGGCAGAGCTTTATGCGGTCAATTTTACTAGTGCTAAATTGACGCTCCAAAACGGTACGGGATAGCACAGTGATAGCACGCTTTCTCTTTTGACTCAGCGCGGCGCAGCGTGGCGTCGCTGTCAGACGTAGGATCGATCCCCAACACTATTTTTTAATAATATAATATAATATGTGTTTACATATTCAAAAGAATTATTTTTTTATTTTTATACTGTCTACTCTGATTAAAAACTCTGTGCACGCCACTGCGGTGAGGGGATTATGGTGCCCCACCAGGACGGCCGAGGCCGCGGGGCGGAGTGGGGCGGGGGATGAACAAGCATCCTGACAAATTGATCGGTAATAGAATCCGACACCCTCGGCGTAATCCCTTCGTCGCTGAGTGGTTAAGGTACGGATGATAATGTAAGTGCAGCGGGCGTAATGGATCTAGCGTAGATAACATTTTTAGACTATTTTGAGATTGTGTAGTGGTAACACGTTGGGCTGCCATACCACTCTGTCCTGGCATACTTCCTTCGCTTCCTCTACATTCATACAACTTCTGGTGCACACACGCCTATTATCCCGACTTTTCACATACATCAATTGTACATGGTTATGCAATTTATACTCACTGGTGATAGGTAGTTCGAATTCCTTTCTAAATTTATTCCCTACCTTCATTTATTTCCATTCCGATTTGTCACCTATTTTCCAACACCGCGTCAGTTGCGAAAAACCGCTCAGCTCAGCAGCATTACCTCGAACTCGTCAGCATCCGTTCTTCCTGTTAAATCCAAGACCTGTTCTTCCTCCGTTCATTTCCACCATAATCCCCTCGTCACACTCAATACCCTTTCCAAGCTTCCCAGCAACCAATTCCCGAATCCCCCTCGGTGAAAGTGAGTAAAAGTGTGCTGTGGCCCTCGTTTGTGTCCCACCGCGTCAGTAAAACGTGGTATTTCCAGTATATTCCAGGATACTTTGCCCTTCGTGGTGGTCCTTCATCATCACTTCCCGCCCCTGTTGAGTCCAGCTCTGGTAATTCCTTCTATATTCCGAAACTCGTTCGGACGAAGTTACCAGAGAGTCTCATCGTGGCGGATCCAGTACATGTTATGCATTATTAAAAATGTACTGTACTCGTACATGAGCAGTGGTTTGGCCGAGTTTTTAGTTTCTCGGATTTTGCTAGGATGATTTACACTGTTCATTCTAGTGACAAGTTGCCCCAGTAAATCCTTGATTCCTACTCCCATATCCCTTTTTTCTATGACTTCCTCTATCCCAAACTCCAACATTGTCTGTGGCACTATCTTTTGCACATCGCGGGTAATCTCAAAATTTATATGTGACATTGTTATTTTGCATCTGTCAAACCTTACGCATCGCGACCGCATCTTACGCCGCAAACGCATCTCATCCGCATCGCACCGCATCTATATTCAACTTTGAACTATTCAAACAAATCATCCCAGTGTCATTGTGTCTTGTGTTCTGTTTGTGATTAGTTGATGTGCAGTGCAGACCAGATTTTCCTGTTTCATCATCCATTCTCCATCAAGGTAGGGGTATTTTATATTGGATTGATTGGTGTGGGTCTCCTGGCATCGCCTGGGAGCTGGATCCGTTCAGCCATCTGCTCCCGCCTTCATCCGAGACATAAATTATTTCCCGCATCAGAGGCTCTAGTTCGTTCAGATTAAGGTCGACAAAAACGCTCTTCGCCGCATCAAGCAGTTTTCTGTTTGTTTTCGTGCATAAATTAAATAAATTAGCAATGGTCCTCTATAATTGAAAGCACACGTAACTATTGAATAAAACGTATTTTTAATCAAGTAATTGCAAGAAACAAGGTTCAATGCTGTAATAGTGTAATAATACACGGAGACCAATCAATTTGTATTGCCTCGATCGTGAATGTACAGGGTGATCAATAAAAATACATCGCCCAGTCCGTCAGGTTTTTATTATTATCTATCTCCTCTTAATTTATGATCTCCCAGCACGGAGAACGGCACAAAAACCATAAAAACGTGAAACATTTGGGAACGAACCACCTGTCTGTTCCTGGGTGGATGAAATACGTCAATTTCCTTATTTTGGGGGTATAGAAGCGAAAAACAGATAAACAAATGCTTTGTTATGGTAACTCATTTCCTAAATTTTATAATTCATCTATGGTCTTATGCCCACTTTATATGAGACAGTTTCTTGTTCAGAAAACTACACAGTTTCTTGTTCAGAAAACTGTGCAGTCTGTCAAACTTCTGTCAAAAGACACGCTGAATATGTGTATTTTTGAAACGCGATTGTAAGTTATTATCGTATGTTTGCTCTCAGGAAATTGTATATTTAGCTAATTATGTATATATGTTATTGTTTTTTTACGTATTTAAAAGCATACAATAAACCAATGTCTATTTAAACGTTTACATAAAAAACATTGACTGTCATGTCAGCTTAAATCTGACACTAGCACACAGTTTTTTCATGCAGTTTTACCTTTATACGGGACCGTTTTTCAGACTGCACACAGAAAACTGTGTAGTAAACTGCGCCATATAAAGATAGCTTTATCCTTCTCCTTATCCTTCTCCTTTTCCTTCTCCTTTTCCTTTCCATATCCATAAACTTCTTGCGGTGATTTTTTTTTGTTTGATCTCTTCGTTTCGTTACTAATAATCGGCTAACTTATACAGCGCCATTTTTGTAAAAAAATCAAATCAAGGTGGCTTTACAATTATTATTAAAGATACTGTTTAACCTAAGCTCCTAGCGGTAGACTATATTACCTGTAACTTGAGCAGACTAGGGCAATTACGCATTCTGGGAATTTGAATGTGAGATTTTAAAAATATGGGCTTTTAATTGAGACCGAAATTGACTAGGGCTCTGAATGGCGTGCGTAAGTGTGAATGCAGTCGATTCCAGGCTTTTTTATTTCATACTATTTTTTCGAAATAAATCCGTAATATCTTTTCGAAAACACAAATTTCTAACGCTGCCCTTAAATGGAGCGTTAATAAATAGAAATTTCACAGTTTTATTAATCCAATTTTTATTCTTATCTACCTTTACGTCCCTATTAGTAGGTGGAGTTGTTGTTTTTTAAAAGTAAATTGACATAACCAGTGAGGGAACATTATTATATTTTTTTTTTTTTTAAAAAAACGCTATGTACAAGTCCAAATAAATAAATAAAAATAAATAAGTTTTCCTCGACTTTATAGAAATCACTGCGTTTGTAGTAGGCTGCCTTTGCGTCTATACCCCTGATTTAATTGTTTTATTATTATGGCAACGATTAACCCGTGTATTTATATGGCGACTCCGAGTAATTTAGGGGCCCGTGTCATGTTTAGGATGGCCATTAAAAATGCGATTGAAATTTATAATTCGATGATTTAAAATTGGTGCAATAAAATTTGGAGAATCTTCGTATCGTTTTATCATTTATAAGTAAAATCGCGTGGGAGAAGATATTGAATCTAATGAAATGCATTTTTTTACACTGATAAAAGTGAAACCCGATTTCTGGTTCCATTCTTGTAATATTTGCACATATGATAGTTTGAAAAATAATGTAATAAAGTGATTAATATACACTGCACTTGGTGTATGCAGCGCCCTATGCACCGTTGGGTGCGGGTAAGTAGTAGTAGTAATTTGAAAATGCTCAAATAAGGCGAAACAGATGTTTTGTGCCACCTTTGGTTATCCAGAAAAAATGCCTCAATTTGTTATGACATTCATTTACCTATTTTGAAAAAAAATACTAGTATGTATTGCTTTTCCTAATCCGCACCTAATGGTGCATAGGACACTGCATCGGTACACCAAGTGCAGTGAATCTTCATCATACCTTCAAGTTACCTTGAATAATGAATTAGCCAAAAAAATCGTAATCCATTTTCCAAATAATAGTAATGATGTTTTAATTTTTTCAAAGCTTCATGGCTGTCATTATATCTGGTATTTCTTTTTAAAAGCAACAACATTTCTTCTAATGCTGGCCTCAGGAACATCCCTAACAACTGTTTGTGTTAATTTTTCCGTTACTCGCGCGTATTTGTTGCTTATTTGAATCAAACCACAGAACCTCCATTGTTTTGTGCGGGTATCCTTTTGAGATCCGTGACAAATGATAGTTTTTCATATCAGACGAGCTACTGCAGTTGGTGAATAGATGGCACTTAGTTTCATATGCTGTTTCTCATCACCTGAAATCATTACCGTAGACACCCGGAACTTCTCACGGTCTGAGATTCAGGAAATGTATTTAATGATTTGGGAAAAAACACAAAGAGAGCGGCCGAACGAGAGGAATGGAATAGAAAATGCAGTGTTGGCCACTACAAACGAATCCCCAGGGTTGAACAAATAATCACGCCGTTTGCCGGAAAGGGTAGGGTAGAGGATAGAACGCCACACCACTCTGTCCTGGCACATTTCCCTTGCTCCCTTTACATTCATACATCTCCTCATGCACGCACGCCGATTATTCCGAAATTACACACGACCACTTTCAAGTATTTGTTAAAAAATTAAAGGCTAGAATATAGAAAAATTATACGCACGGTTCCTATTAATTAGTCATTGTTATTTGTGTTTTATTAAGCTTATTCTAAATTATTAATGGATCAGGATTGCATTACGGTCAATATGCCTTTTTTGATTAACCGACTTGATGTAAATGTATTATTTTCTTTATATTATTATACAACATTTTGAGCGTTTTCAAATACTTATACACAAATCTGGATTTTATCCCGAGACGGGAGTAGGTATATATTTCATATTATATCCCTACAAATATCCATATTCTTGAATTTGAAAAAAATCTACCTCATCTTTGTAGGGATACATAATGAAATATTATTTTACTATGTTTATTCTGACAAAATATATGGGAGTAAAACATGGAATACGCCACTGTATTTAAAAATAATGGCGGTATTTGATCTCAATACACATGTAATATCACTCATATTCTTATAAAACAAAAAAGCAAAAAAATCTTGTGACCGTCAGCGTGCTTTTATTTTAACGATAATCACCTAATGCAAAATACTTGTCGCCTCTATTCCAATGGACTCTAAACACTTGGATCAAAGTCAAGGCGATCTTTGTCGCCAGTTGATGGCCAAATAAATGACACTCATCTTGGAAACAAGTCGATATCCAATGCTGAATGTTTTTTATTGCCGGTTGCTAATTAGATCAAAGGCGATGTCGCCTATTCATAAACACCGACTGAACGGACCCCCAGAAATTACGCTGGTGCCCGAATTTAAAATGCGCGGGGTCAATAGGATCACAGGGGTCCAAAAGTAACAAACTAACTATCACGCCATTTCCCCGTAGGGGCAGGCCGAGAAGATAGAACGCCATACCTCCCTGTCCTGACACACTTCCTTCGCTTCCTCTACATTCATAAATGTACAAAAAAAGTTATTATTTTTTACTTTTTTAACAGTGTGCGTGCGGTATTCAAGCTATAAACAAAAAGACAAGTTTGTTTTCAAATATAGTAGTACCCAGTAGAATTTGGGACGTACGTTATAAAAAAAACCCCCACATTAATAAGCTAGCTTTATACGGGACAATAAACTGTACAGTTTCTTGTGCAGTCTGAAAACTGTCCCGTATAAACCGAAAACAATATGGCCGACGCGACGTTTGGCTGACATGACAGTTAAAAAAATTTTATGTTAACATTTGAGTAGATATTGTTATAATGCATACTTTTTAAAAAACAAATTACATGTTTATATTATTAGCTATATACACATACGATAATAACGTAGAATCGCGCAATAATTTTTTTTTCTTCATTATACCATATCCGCTCCCTATGTGGAGCATATGGAATCTACAAACTGCCTCCAGGCCAAGCGATCGGCCGCCAGCTCTCGCGCATCTACCCAAGTCAAGTCCACGTCCCGCAGCTCTGACGCAAACTGCCGACGAATTGTCAACAGTGGACAACCGGGACGCCGAGAACTGATGATGCCTTGTAAAATAGGCAAAGCATGGTTAAGGCTCTCGGGAGGCATACGTAGTATATGGCCTAGCCAGCCGAAACGCCTTCGCCGGACGATCGCGCGATAAAAAATACACTTAAATATGTGTATCAATAGCATGTCGTTTGTCACACGCTAAATAGGGTGTCTTTTGACAGACTGCACAGTTTTCTGAAGAAGAAACTGTGCAGTTTTCTGTCCCGAATAAAGTCCGCATTAGTCAATGAATCCCCAACCCACGACTATGAATATCAGGTCGGGTGAGGTGTCGTGGAATTCCCAATCTATATCGTTTAAGTGTAGATTTATGACGTACACGTGTGATTATTGTAATGTCGCCTGTTGGCTGTTGATTAGATAACAGATTGGCTGTTCAATTATAGCGACTAGCGGCTGGTGAATGTAACTGCTTTCGCGATAAATAACAGATACAGATGTGGTCGTAGTTATAGGATTCATCTAGAATAGTACGCCAAAGAAAGTCGGATGTTTTAGATAAGTCTAATAATAATTATCAGCATGTGCTAAGCGCCATTTTCGTGAATAATAACCTCAAGGGCGCTGAACATTTAATTTAACCGATTCCATACCAAAAAAAATGATCGAAAAATCTAACAAAAATGGAAACTATGATTAATTTATTTTATGTATAGGTGACTTAGATTCCAATTCGTCATACTTATACAAACATTTGCGCTTGTAGAAATTGTTATTTATTTATGAATGAGGTAATCCACTGCTACCCGGAATTGAATTTTAAAAATGCTTTCGTGTAGACGCGAATATTTAAAAATTTTGAAGTGGGATGAAATATCCCAAAAACGCACGCAAAAATTAATAAAAAATGTTGAAAATAGCATTCATTTCAAAATCTTAAACAATGACGTCACTCCTTGTATCTAAGTATAGTGTTTCCGGTTTCCGTTTTTTAACCCCCGTAGCCGCGTTCCATGGCATTTTAATATGGAATACAATCTACATACAAGTTTCTATTGCAAAAAAGATGGCCGCCATTCAGTCTCCCTAGAACAGCTGTTAACAGTATATGACAGTTGAGTCGACGGTATATTTTATCTGTGCTTCCCGCGTCAGTTTGCATAGATTTTTGACAGTTTTGTTACTGGCTGGAGAAATACCATGGCCTTAAACAACCCGTTTTATGACGTCACTCCTGCAAAAATGACGCAGTTAGTACATAGTTGTATTTAGCGCGGTATTTGAAATGTGTAACCTTAAAAAATCGTATCTTAATCAATAACTTATAAAAAATATCAAATATTTTTTTTTTGTTTAGTTAAATAGTAAGTTTATAGAAAAAAATTATTTTAGAAAACAGTGGATTCCCTCATTATGAATTACAAAAACATTATTTTAAATTTCATTTTTGTAGCATAAATACATTTTCTTTTTCATAAAAAAGTAAGAATATGGAGTTGAATGTATTATCTGTTCTCGATGATTTAATCTTTAAAATGTTAATAAGAATAGTGTATAATAATTATATCGAATATAAATTTAACTTTCAACGTCTGTAAGTAGAAATTTTATTATACAAACCATACTTGCACACGTCGTAAAGATATGGTTGAATTAACATATTCATTACTGATATGGGAGTAACAGGGAGGCAGAATGCAGCAGCAGGAGATTACAGATAACGTGCACCGTCTGCTCTTAAAACTACAGTTTGATGCAATGACACGTTCAACAAGTTAGTATTTACTTAGTATCGCTTGTACCAGGAGCGCATAAAGGGAGACAGGTGGCGAGGCTGGTGGTGATAGTCGTAAAATCGACTCTTCATGAGGCCATTTTGTTTACTGTTGAGTGACTTTTCAATACAAGATTGGTTCCAAAACTTTAGAAAGAAAAATGGAAAAAATCATTGATTTACACTTTATTGACGTGATAACGTCTAATAAATCGATGAACGCGGGGCTGCACACACGAAAAAGCATGACTCATTGTAATGTTCCGCCTGAGCCGAGTGTGCAAGCGAGAGCGCGGAACAAGCGATAGAGAGGCACGATCGGCCTAAGCGTTTGGTTTGTGACGCATCTATCTCTCTTCCACTCTATCGGCCGATGCGTCCGAGTAGAAGGGGAGACAGCAGCAGCACACAAGAAGAAAAAACAATAAAAATGTTAATTTATGGAAAAAATTGTAATTTTCACAAAATAATGATAATTCAGTAATAATAATTCAATTCAATTCATAAAAGTATGCTATTTTTCATCAATGTTTTCTTATGACGTTATCAAATTATCGTCAGTAAACCGACTTTTTTTTAAGCTAATCATAATATGTGATACTTTAGACTTGCACTGGAGCGTAAGGCTGATCCTCTTGGCTTTGCGTAATACACTCAACTTAGTAGGTATATAATTCAGTGTCCTATAGGTACACAGAAACATCCAGAAAGGATGTCTATTTTATAAATACACCATCATAGGCTGTCGCCGGGAGTTGAATGATTCTGTACCAGTCACAAGAAGCAGTATACAGCACCAATCTGTCTACATAAACGTGTTATATTATTAACAAATGTACCTATCGATTATTGATAGATTTCGATTGTCTTTAAATTAATAAAATTAAAAATATATACTGCTAGTAATTTTCTTTAAATTTACTTTCACTGGATGCGGATAAGGGAAAGTAGTAGTACCTACTCTCTCTTATACGCAACCGAAGGTGCATAGAGCACTGCATTGGTACACCAAGTATAGCATTTAAATTATAGCAGTGTTTAAAATAAATTGATATAAAAAACAGTCCACATTATCCTTTCAATTATTCATGATGGCTGTTTGACAAACGCCGGAACGTCATGATAAATTATTCGTGGTCACCATAGAAACTAATGTGGGGGTTTCTATAGGCTGGTTGCTGGTTAGTAACATAGATAGGTCACGTATATTTAAGCGGAATTATAATGTTATTAACCGCTAAGTGCGTAACTAACTACTTTAGCTGTTATATTAAGATATGTCATAGTACTGTTGCTGAGAATTCAAGCCATGTTGAGCATATGCATGACATTGCAAGGAAAATTACAAGGAAAAAAAGGATTTCCAAAGGAATATGAATTTGAGGGCAATAATCTCCATACACATGAGTAAATTTATACAATACAATACAAAATCATCGCACCTTTAGAATGAAAACGACCTAAATAAAAAAAAAGTTGTAATGATATATCATAATAAAAGACTGAAAAAAGTACATTATACATAATTTAGTATTTACTTTATATTTTATTTTCCCACAGAAACTTAACTTTTTAACTTTTTTAACTTTATATTTTATTTTAACACGTCGATTCCTGGTCTAAATATAAGTAAAATAAATTGCAGAGAGTACAAAAAATTAAGTAAATTGCTAATAAATACTTAACTTCCAAATCAATGCATAGATGGAGCTTTCAACGCGCTGGTGGATGATTCTCGATTCGTAACATGTATACAAAATCAAAAATGTTACCTGGTGTGGATATTCGCCAATAAGCGGAATGGGAAATGTTGTAGTACATTAAGTGGCCACTTAACCCAGCAATGATAGGTCATAAGCCCTGTAAACGCTCGAATATCCATATTCCTGAATTTGAAAAAAATTCTACCCCATCTCTGTAGGGATATAATAAAATGTAATATATATTTACTCCCGTCTTGGGATAAAATCCTGATTTGTGTACAAGTATTTAAACACGCCCAAAATGTTGTAAATATGATGGTGTTTACTTGGTTCTACTGAGAATTTCCGAAAAATTGGTATTTTGAATTAGGTCGTTTTCGCCCTTAAGGCGACATGATATTGTATGGAAAACTGCTAATGTATGATTCCCAAACGAATGTGAATTTGAAAGCAATAATTTCAGCATTCTGTATATTACAATAATTATTCATGTTCAATTTCATCGTGTGAATTCTTCTTCTTCTTCACTCCACATCCGCATGCGTAGCATATGGATCGTGTGGTGGACCACAAAATCATAATAATAAGTGATAACTAACTAACTAACTTACCATCACGCCATTTCCCCGAAGGGGTAGGCAGAGAGGATAGAACGCCACACCACTCTGTCCTGGCACACTTCTCTTGCTTCCTCCACATTCATACATCTTCTCATGCACGCTCGTCGATTATTCCGACTTCTTACATGCCCACTTTCAAGCACTTGTTTTACTTGATCATGCCATGTCTTTCTCGGCCTTCCTCGATTTCTACATCCAGGCACAGTCGCAAAATTCTTTTTTTTAGCCGTTCTTTCATCGTCCATTCGCTCTACATGACCGAACCATCGTAACAGACCTTTCTTAATTTTGACGATAATGCTTATATCAGCCTTGTACTCTGCTCTAATTTAGACATTTTTTACGCCTATCATACATATCATAGTCTTACAACACATTCGCCTGAGAGATCGCATTTCAACTGCATTCAATCTACTTTCGTCCTTCTTTTTCCAACACCGACAATAAGTGATGACAACTGAATAAGCCGGTCCAAGGTATCATAAATACAATAAATATAAAAAAAAACACATTTTAAAAACGTATTCCATTCTGACCACGTCGGGAATCGAACCCAAGACATCATGCATGGTAGCCCATTGCGCTAACCACAATACAAAATTATGGAGAATCACGCCACCTTTCTATCCGTCCAAAGTAGGTACTTTTTTGTATCAAACATCTTGAAAGTACATTCTTCCATACCTATTAGGTACCTATACGGAAGAGGGGTGTACGAAAAGCATTCACAATAATTCATCCCCGCTGCTACCATAAATCTAGACACCCCAACCAATAACTTCTCGAGCATTCCTCCCGATACGCGAAACTTCACGGTCTGATAGGTTATGTTATAGGTATGACGGTACGGTAGGTACCTACCCATACAACAGTACCTACTAATACAAATATAAAAGTACGTACCTATAAACAACATTTTGAGTTGGTCCAAACATTTGGCAGAAATGGGAATGATGTAGTACATCAAGTGGCAAACAATGACAGGTAATAAGCCCCGTAAACGCCTATATATATATATATATATATATATATATCCATACCTCCCAAACTTCTCGTTTCTGTTGAGATATCAATTGTATTAAAATCCTACTTGTCGTAGAATTCTTAAATACCTATTGGTAACCATATAAGCTATTTGTAGTTTATTTTAGTTTAAGAAATTTAATATATAGTGAAAGCTGATTCGCTTTTTCAGGGTATTTTTAAACAAACAAGCCAAGATTAGAAAAAGAAAAAACTTCGATTTAGGAAAAAAAGTAGAGAAAAAATGTAATTAAAATTAGAAGTGTTTTTTTTTCTGTTTTGTTCTTATAGTACCTAGGTACGTTATAAAATTAATATTGAAGATTTGATAATCGAGATCAGAATGTGCTCAAAAGCACATGGCCCATATTTGATATGCATCGACGATATTGTCATATTCGCCGTACTAAAAAAATGTTTTGTCGTTGGTAAATGTTAAAAATCTGCTGCAATAATCAGTATTGCATCAGCGATAGTTCAAAATATAACCATATGGTACAACCGATTTTAAACTTATATATTTTTACAATTTAAATATCGTGTTTTAAATCTAGATTTCAGTACCTACCTATTGAATTGAAATAAACTTTGAAAGTAAAAAAATAAAGACATAACGTCTGCCTATAAATAAACGCTGTGACAGTTTTCTCGGGGTATCGGGATTCCGAGAAATCAAAGGTCCTAAAAACAAAAGTGGTTTTGTCGCCATTGACTCTTTTTTACCGTCTTTTGTTTTTTGAATAAAAAAACGTATAAATCGAACCTTTTGAACGGTGCATTGAACAAACAAGGCATTGTGGCGAGTAAAATAAAATTTGGGCGTGTAAACCAACGTTTTCTGTGAAAACAGAAAAATAAAGCGAAGAATCACAAAACCATCAGTGCGATCCGTTCGTAAATCGGATAATTAATAAACGAGATACATAAAAATATCTTTGATGGCAAAAAATAATAAACAAGATATCAAGTAAGTAAGTACCTACGTAAGTACTGTAGGTAATAATTTAACCTCTTTTGGTACAGCGAAAATCTAAAATTAACCAATTTTAGGAGGCCTTTGTAAAAAAAACATGTACCAGGAGATCATAAGTAAGAAGCGGATTAGCAGATCTCCGGAGATTTCCCTCGCACCGCGCCTATTGTCACACGGCTCGTTTTGCATGCGTGGCGCGGCTTGTGTTCCTATAGAAACCTCCACCCACACAATATGCTGTCGCCCTAATCCACTAATCCTTCCTAATGACTCCTGGCACGCGATGAGCACCCCTCGCCAAATTCGAGAGGCAGTTAGTTGGTTACCAAGGTGAAAAAACTTAGATTCAGGAAAGAACTAGCAACATTAAATATGCATTTAAAAAAAGATTTTGTACCAAAGCAAATTGAGCATTTATTTAATTTTCAGTGGTAGAGGTACCCAGAGTAGTAAAAAATGCTTTTATTTTCGTGTACCTCATCATCATCATCATACCATATCCGCTCCCTATGTGGAGCATATGGAATCCACAAACTGCCTCCAGGCCAAGAAATCGGCCGCCAGCTCCCGTGCATCCTCCCAAGTGAAGTTCACGTCCCGCAGCCTGACGCAAAGACGACCAGGACGCCGAGAACCTGATGCCTTGTAAAATAGGCAAGCATGGTTAAGGCTCTCGGGAGGCATACGTAGTATATGGCCTAGCCAGCCGAAACGCCTTCGCCGGATGACAGTAGATACCAAGGGTTGCTGTGTCCGTTGCCTCACCTCTGTGTTCGTTACAAAGTCAAACCACCGCACACCTAAAATTCTTCTAAGACACCTATTCTCAAGATATGAAAATCACATGTAAATAAATATTTCACAACTCACCTATTCTCACAACTCAAAACTCGTGTAACCTACACGACAAAAACTTGAGAGTTAAGTTAACTCAACATTATCATGACCTGTTACGAAAGCAAGGCGCAAATAATGAACAGATCATATTCAAACAATAAAAGTAAACGATACTCTTTTTACGCATATTTTATTTACAAAATCATTTGGCAGATTTCTTGATAGTAAATCTGTTACGTATATGAAAACTTTGAAAAATCGAAAAGTCAAAAAATTATTAAAATTTTTACGAGATAACGTCATAAGAAAACATTGATGAAAAATAGCATACTTTTATGAATTGAATTGAATTATTAATTCTGAATTATCATCATTTTGTATAATACAAAGCAGGAGCTAATGAAAATGAATTTTTTTTCATAAATTATCATTTTTTGCACTCGTTAATTCAAATATTTGTTTACTTAAATTACACAAATGAATTACAAGTAACACTGTGCTATTAATCATTTATTTACAGCTTATATGCATATGATGATATGATGCGTCACAAACCGAACGCTTAGGCCGATCGCGCCTCTCTATCGCTTGTTCCGCGCTCTCGCTTGCACACTCGGCTCAGGCGGAACGTGACAATGAGTCATGCTTTTTCGTGTGTGCAGCCGGCGTTCATCGATTTATTAGACGTTATCACGTCAAAAAGTTTTACTAAGCTAGTGAAATCTTTACAAAAAAAATGCTATTTTACGATATTAATTTGAATGTATGAAAATTCACCCCTGACCAGGAGTACAGGATGAGTAAGGAGGGTGGCGGTCTAACAAACAACACATGTATTGTGTTAGCGCGAGATAATGCAGTCTCTCAAATTGCAGATGAAAACATGAAATAGTGGGGTGGCGCAATCTACAAGGGACTTGTCCGCACAAACGTGCGTTACATAATTCACAATGTACTTAATATGTTTACCTACAGTAACATTTTTATCATTATGCGCCACCGCCTCATGGTCTAGTGTTTAGCACGTTTGTACGATGCATGAGGTCGCGGGTTCGATTCCCGCCGGGGTCAATGAGAAATATTTAGTCTGGAGGGATATTCCAGCTATGTATGGAAGCGAAGCATGGAGTTGGAAAAATAAGGATGAAAGTAAATTGAATGCAGTTGAAATGCGATCTCTCAGGCGAATGTGTGGTAAAACTATGTATGATAGGTGCACTAATGTTGAAATTAGAGCAGAATGCAAGGCATTATCGACAAAATTAAGAAAGGTCTTTTACGTTGGTTCGGTCATGTAGAGCGAATGGATGTTGAAAGAACGGCTAAAAAAATATATGATGCGACTGTGCCTGAATGTAGAAGTCGAGGAAGGCCGAGAAAGACATGGCATGATCAAGTAAAACAAGTGCTTGAAAGTGGGCATGTAAGAAGTCGGAATAATCGACGTGCGTGCATGAGAAGATGTATGAATGTGGAGGAAGCAAGAGAAGTGTGCCAGGACAGAGTGGTGTGGCGTTCTATCCTCTCTGCCTACCCCTTCGGGGAAATGGCGTGATGGTTAGTTAGTTAGTTATGTCAACATGTTCCACACAGGAGCAAACGTGGCGAAAGTTTTCAGATTTAAATGTGTTTCATGTGTGATACCTTGGATGGGCACTGAAGCGTTAGACTTATCACCTTGCCTTCATGTGACTGGTTGCCCCACTATTGCCAAATTGTATTTTATAGTGACGAGGAAATAAGTCGGAATAATCGGCGTATGTGCATGAGAAGATGTATGAATGTAGAGGAAGCAAAGGAGGTATGTCAGGACAGACAGAACAGGACAGAACGCAATTTGGCGGTAAGAAATTTGTGCAAAAGTGACGTGGAGTCACGATGATGGCTAAAATGAGTCTCGTCGTAGTTCGGCAGCGTTCGGCGGAGGTCGGTCGATTTGCTCCGTCCCGCGATGCGCGCGTGACGTATTACTTCCCCCACAGCGTTCAATCCTCCGCCTACCCCTACGAAGAAATAAGAACTAACTAACTAGTTCCTAACTAGGAAAACACGATAAAATAAATAAACCAAATCGCTGTATTGCAATATCCACCGCTGATAATTGGTTGGCAGTTATCGTCAGAGCTGCGGGATATGGACCTGACTTGAAAAAACGCACGAGAGCTGGCGGCCGATCGCTTGGCTATACTTGGCATCATTGTGTTATAATAAATTTAACGATGAAAATTTAAAAATATATAAAGAGAGCGTTAACTCGAGCTGCCTCTTCTTTACGCCTGCGGGATCCTGCCGTCCTGGTAGACCATCCATAGCAATCCGTCAAATGTACCCGACGGATCTGATGGATGCGGGATTGAATGAGTGAAGGCGATAGTATTGGCCGGCGACAGGGTCTCCTGGAGGGCTCTCGTGACGTCCACAGCTCCACATAGGAGCGAACGTGACGAAATATTATAATAAGGCCGCCATCTTGTCGTAATCTCTCGATAATCATCTCAGTGGGTAGATCTGCCGAGGTCAAGTTCGTAGTTATATCTGGACCCGGTACGGAGATCGATAAATCACCTAGATTCGATCTCAATCGGGACACACGAAGGAAATTAATTTGGAAAAATAAAGCCTATATAAGAGGTAATGTACGGCCGCCATTATACATTCGGCTGTCAACAGGACACCTAGAAACGGAGGGATACCACCTGAATTCGTTACGTGCCAGAAAGTCTTCCCGAATTAGAGGAAAAAAAAATTTTCAGCAAAAAGAAGCATTTAAGTATCTTATGAGCCTAGAAATATTATTTTATGAGCACAAATGTTTCAATTTTAGGTCTGCTTTTAAATAGTTGAAAATAACTTTATCAGAAATCAGCTAAAAAATTGTGCTGAAATAGGATTCGAATAGTTTATTTATTTATTTATTAAGGATTTTAACAGCTGTTACAATGATCATTATCTAATAACAACTAAATAATTCTAAAGCCAATTACAAAAATCCACAGTTAATATAATACATATTATGATGAGTGATTAGTAAAAAGTGAATGTGTGTGGTTTGTATGAGTGTGTTTTGTGTTAGAGTAAAGAGTGTGCAAGGCCTAGAGTTATAGTAGTTTAAGTTATAGTTATTTCCGACTATTTGAAAGCAGTTCTGAAATAGAAATATTTGAGTTAACTCATAAGTTATCATTATATTAACTCATAAGAGCTTATGATATGTTCTGTTTTTTTAAAGTAAGTACCATTCTATGTAGGTACATAAAAACAAGCGTATCTAAACCTCGTGGTGTAGTGGTAGCGCGTTATGCTGCCATGCATGAGGTCGCGGGTTCAATTCCCGATGGAAGTCAATATGAATATATTTATTTGATTGTGTTTTTCACATTAAGTATCGCATATGTGATACCTAGGACTGGCGCTGTTTACGCTAGCGGTGATCTACTCAAAACCGAAAAAAATCTCAAGCCCAATGAGAGAACAAACTTCATTAATTTCGTTATAAAAATAGTTTCTTAAATTTTTTTTTTATTTTCAAAAATGTTTATTAAATCTAAACAACTGACAGCGATTTTTTCTAAAAGCCACAAATATTTAAAGTTATTGGTTTAAAATTAGTAGTCTCAATTCTAGATAATCATAAATTTATTATTAAGGAACCCCTAGTTTTGTATAAATTTTCTCTTAACTTTTAAACTTATCTTATCAAATAAAACACCGTAATGATTTATTTTAAATATGGAAACTTAACTTGTCCATTTACTTATGTTAACTATTATTACATGTAATTAATTCATGTACTGTGTGGTTCCTAAATAAATGAAAAAAAACTTTTGGTTGTCTGTAAAGTCGGTTTACGGACGATAATTTTACGTGATAACGTCATAAGAAAACATTGATATAAAATAGCATACTTTTATGAATTGAATTGCATTATTATTACTGAATTATCATTATTTTGTATAACACAAAGCAGAAGTTAATTAAAAATTACATTTTTTTTCCCTTCTTGTGTGCTGCTGCTGTCTCCCTTCTACTCGGACGCATCGGCCGATGGAGTGGAAGAGAGATAGATGCGTCACAAACCGAACGCTTAGGCCGATCGTGCCTCTCTATCGCTTGTTCCGCGCTCTCGCTTGCACACTCGGCTCAGGCGGAACGTGACAAGGAGTCATGCTTTTTCATGTGTGCAGCCGGCGTCCATCGATTTATTAGACGTTATCACGTCAAAAAAAATATTATGAATTAAAATTACTTATATGTTTTGAAGTAAGTTTTTTAAGCTTCTGGTTAAATATCGGAAGGCACACACTGAACATCGAGTTCTCACGGAATTTTAGACAGTCATAAATAAAAAGACACGTCTGATTTCCGAAAACTGATAGGGCGCATATTTTCTTGCTACGTGGTCATCTATCTATCTGTCTGTGTCTGTGTCCAACACACTGACACACCTCACACACACCCTCTAATCCTCTGTTAACATACTACTACTACTGCTACTCTCCCTTATCCGCACCCAACGGTGCACAAGGCACTGCATTGGCACACCAAGTATAGGTTATTTTTGATAATTTGTTACGTTGAGGCAAGATGATCAGTCTTACGCTTCAGCGCCAGTCGGTTTAAGGTTTAATTATTTTTTTTAAATGGAAAACCATCGAAAAAGAATTTCAGAGAAGTGACATTCCATGAAAGCTGTCTGGAGATCGGATGTTTACTCGGTTAAAACGAAATCCCGCCTTTATAACTCCTGCATCACAGCTGTTCTCCTCTATGGCTGCGAATCGTGGCACCTTACAAAGGCCCAAGATAGCAGACTTCTGAGTTTTGAGAATAGGTGTCATAGAAGAATTTTAGGTGTGCGGTGGTTTGACTTTGTAAGGAACACAGAGGTGAGGCAACGGACACAGCAACCCTTGGTATCTACTGTCACGCGGCGAAGGCGTTTCGGCTGGATAGACCATATACTACGTATGCCACCCGAGAGCCTTAACCACGCTTGCCCATTTTACAAGGCATCAGGTTCTCGGCGTCCTGGTCGTCCACTGTTGACAATTTGTCGGCAGTTTGCGTGAGAGCTGCGGGACGTGGACCTGACTTGGGAGGATGCACGGGAGCTGGCGGCCGACCGCTTGGCCTCGAGGCAGCAGTTGTGGATTCCATATGCTCCACATAGGAGCGGATAGTTATGATGATGATGACATTCCATACTTGAAAAACACTACCGTGTCTAGGTGTCTAGTTACCCACTACGTCACTCACTACGTCATAAATAGGCATCTATGTCATCACTAGACAACATCTACATCGCACGTTTCGTGTATATAAGCTGGAGTCTTTATAGGGTGGAATTTGATAGTAAGTGGTGTTACGAAACTAACCCCTATGAAGCGTATATTTTTAGAAATTTTGTACGGAAACCGCCCCTTTTAGTAAATTCTTTTTCGAAGATCATGACAGTACGGATTCAACGATGAAATTCGGAAATCATGCTAAAAACTTACCCAACACGATGTTATTCAATAAACGATTATAATTACTGACATGAGAAAGCGAGCCATCTTGGAATCTTGGTATTTCATAGCTGAATCAAGGCATTATTTTTGTGCTTACCTGTAAACAAAGAAAAAAAACAATTAGTTTTCCATCGAAGAAATAGCAAATTCGAAAAATAATTCAAAAAACATTAGTGGATGAAGACGTTATGTAGCATCTTTTTTACAATTTACTTTTTCACATGGTGAAGGGATTATGTAAACTGATTCATCAGTTGAAACCAACACAGCATAATATACTATATAATAAATGATATAAACAGTAGGAGACACCTGAATTAGACAGATGGTAATAATAATAATAACAATTAGATAACATGTTAAGCGTTATTTTTAAGAAAAATCACCTCAATGGCAGTGATATTATTATTATAATCATAATTTATTATGTAACTCAATAATCCGAGTTTAAATTTTGAACCTATTAGCGAATTTTTGGTTTTTAGGATACTTTTATGTTTTTTACGGCATTTTAAAACTGTCGAAATGGCAAGGCGAAACAGCTAAATACTTGCAATGTAAGATTGTCATTGATTTTTTGACAGCTAAGTAGCGACAAGAAAAAAAACTTACTTTTTTATTTATTTAGTATCATTTATTTGTTTTTTTTTTAAAATAAAAATTTAACATTTGAATGAAATATTTCAATTTCTGGCTGTTTTCAAATAGACGGAAATAACTGTGAAGGAAGCAGGAAACAAGTTATGCTGGAGTGGGATTCGAACCTAGAGATTCTAATCCGGAGACCCCGAATCTACCACTAGACCACAACCCGGTTCAATTGTTTACAATTGTTTTTTTGAAATTATTTGAATACCTTACTGGGAAAAACCCGTGCTCGTATTCATTTAAAATACTTCTGTTTTGTATTGTTTAAAGCTAGCTTCGAACTCTCGTAAAGTTGACTGAGAGCTTACAAAATATAAGAGTAAATAATATGATCCCAAAAACGTTTGACCCAAAATCCCTCGCAAGTAAAGGCTATAAAATATGCAAAAAAATTAGCTATTAAATTCATGTAGCTATTAAAGTCATGTAGTACAAGACAAATTTCTGAAGACGTGAAGTGAGCAAACAGTGGTTATGTTATGTCATGTGTATGTGTGTGGAGTGTGGTGTATGTGTAGGGAAATCTGAATATTTAAACGCAGGAGACGATAAGTAAAGAGAAAAAGGATACCGCCGTCCTGGCAGACCGTCGATGACCATCCTACGGATGTATTAGTTAGCTTAATTAGTCTTACTTTTTTTTTTTTTAGAAGTGTTCTTTATTAAGAAAATAAACATGACATTAGAAAAACAAAAATAATGCCGTCCCGATAAACCGCAATTTTGCCGTTTGTCATCAGGAGCCATTAGCAAAAAATACATTTATCATAGAAATATAACAAAATAATAAAAAAGTTTACAAAATATACTTAAAAGGAATAGAGATAATGCATATGGTGAATCAATATATAATAAATTATGGTGCATCAATATAAAGAAGTTCTATCTTCCAACCAAACCCTTAGAATAGAAATAATTTTATTAACATTATTACACGATTTAAATTCATAGGGCAACATATTAAATATTCTAAAGTTCTCTGCCCGTACTTATTTTTAGTTTTGGGCACAATTAATCCCTCCATGGATGTGAATCTAGTTGTATAAGTGTGATCTAATTTATTTTTATATGTGTTATCAAACATATTTTGACAAATGATTCTATTCCACAGTAATCCCTTCACAGGTAATACTTTTAAATATTTAAACATTGTTGGAACATTATGTCTTTGACTAAATATATTTGGTGGTACAATTAATTTGGCAAGGGCATTTTGAACGTTTTGAATATGTTTGATGTTAGTTGCACTTAACTTACTTAGTCATAATATTTTGTAATGTAAAATACACGCAAATTGATCGCGGTTTACACATTATTTCCAATGTAAAAGAATATAAAGTAAACGAGTTAAATAATATATTTTGCAGCCGCAGCAACAAAATTTGGCAAATTGATAATATTGATATAACCTTCCTTGTTTTTTTGTTAATTTATGCAAGAAAGCAGGTGCCTTTTTGGGTGATCGAACCAATAACCGATAAAAAAGTCCACTCGCCAATACCCGCTTTGGCGACAAAACTGGAATCGGACCTTTTTTCGGGTTCCCAGATAAATTATCGGCCGCCCCTGTCGCCCGAACACGGTTTCGTACTTAGGACGAGGGAGGTATTATTGATACACGACGGGACGGGCGGGTATCTTCGGTAAAATACGCCTAATTGAATGCCAGTGGCGTCGTAAATTTTTTTTAAAAAAAAAACAATTCGCTCGAAAATATTTTAAAATTTAAAACAACAAAAAAGCGGAAATAGTTAATTTTTATAAATATATATTGGGAAGATCAGTTTAAGCTTTGCAAGGTGAAATAAAAATCTGTTAAAAACATAATATACCTAAACATATTGTTGGTAATATACAAAAATTCAGACATAACGTTTCTACCTCTCCTATCTAATAAAGTGGATACTTGTGTTTAGAGAGGGAGTTCATTTTAAAAAATTTAATTTTTTATATGAGTAAGTTTTCATCATAAATTTTTTTAAATAAAATTAAATGAACAAAATGAAAAAAAAATATTCCTCTGTATGGAGTTTTAAGGCTGGGGTAGGTCTTATATGCTTTTTTAATTTAGTTTTAAAGATTTGATAATTTTTTATGGATTTTAAGTTTTCCGGAAGTTTATTAAAGTTTTTTTTACCCACGTACGTATAATGATTTAACGCTGCTGTTGTTTTACATCTGTGTAATATTAAGTTATTTGGAAATCTAGAGTCACTTGCTTGCAAAGCTTAAACTGTGCGCCGATTTAAGCGTACACTATGATGTTCTCTGCGTAATTTATATATGTAATAAGTGTGTAAAAGCACCAACAAATTTGGTAAAATATATTAATATATATTGTGAGATTTATTTTTAAAGAAAAGGTTGCAAGATTTAGCAAATTGAGACATGTACCTATGTATATATATAAAATTATTATACTAGAAAACAAGTGGAAATGATATTAAGTAGGTAAAAAATACAGTTTTAGTAGAGTGCACTGCAAATTGCAGCCCATCTCTGATCCCGGGTTGAAATCACCAATAAGTATGATAAAACATATAACGCATACGTAAGATCAAACGGTAGATACATATATATTCTGACTAGCGTCGTATAAGTGTCATAAATGCGATATGTTTTACCAGCACCTATTGGTGATCCCTTCCCTGGCATACCCAAGAAACGTTTCCACCCGCGACCGGCTGCGGCTACTTCGATTTCTAATGCCCAGGGATGCATTAATTTTTAAACTTTGAAAACTCAATTAATTACTTTCTCGCCCCGCGCCACCCCTGAGTGTCCACGGATTACGAGCAACAGGTATATTCATCTCTCTCCTAACAAGGTACACTTATCCCCGAAAATAAGGCGGGATATCAGTTTCGCCTGTGACATCTTAAAATAAGGGATCACCCGAGGAAGATTGTATTAATTGCGAAACAAATATAAAAAAGGAAAAAAATATTAAAAGAAACCAAATCCTAATGTTATCTCTGAATGCAGTGGACTGGCACTGAAGCGAAAGACTGATCGTCTTAAATAATTGTAATAATAAATTAAGCCAATTTATATAGCGCCGCTTTTATGAAATATAATCTCAAGGGCGCTTTACAACTTAGGTATTATAGGATTATACAAGGAAGAAGAAAGGTGTAGAATAAAACATAATGCAGATCCCAACTAAAACTAACTAACTAACCATCACGCCATTTCCCCGTAGGGGTAGGCAGATAGGATAGAACGCTATACCACTCTGTCCTGACAGACTTCCTTTGCTTCCTCTACATTCATATATCTTCTCATGCACATACGCCGATTGTTTCTACTTTTTACATGTCCACTTTCAAGTACTTGTCGTACTTGGTCATGCCATGTCTTTCTCGGCCTTCCTCGGCTTCTACATCCAGGCGCACTTGCATTTAAACTTCTTTTGGCCGTTCTTTCATCACTCATTCGCTCCACATGACCAAACCATCGTTAAAGCCCTTTCTTAATTTTGTCGATAATGCTTATCTCAGCCTTGCAGTCTGCTCTAATTTCGACATTTGTACACCTATCATACATAGTCTTACCACACATAGATCGCATTTCAAAAGCAGCATTCAGTCTACTTTCATCCTTATTTTTCAACAACACCACGATTCACTACCATACATAAGGGTTGGTACCAGAACTCCGTTGTGTACTGCTAATTTTGCTTCTTTCGATAAGTTTTTATTTGCCACTATCGATTTCAAGGCACCATTAACTCTGTTTCCGGCACTTACCCTTCTCTTAACGTCCTTATCCACATTTCTGTCTCTTGTAAACATTATTATTATACCATATCCGCTCCCTATGTGGAGCATATGGAATCCACAAACTGCCTCCAGGCCAAGCGATCGGCCGCCAGCTCCCGCGCATCCTCCCAAGTCAAGTTCACGTCCCGCAGCTCTGACGCAAACTGCCGACGAATTGTCAACAGTGGACGACCGGGACGCCGAGAACCTGATGCCTTGTAAAATAGGCAAGCATGGTTAAGGCTCTCAGGAGGCATACGTAGTATATGGCCTAGCCAGCCGAAACGCCTTCGCCGGATGACAGTAGATACCAAGGGTTGCTGTGTCCGTTGCCTCACCTCTGTGTTTCCTTACAAAGTCAAACCGCCGCACACCTAAAATTCTTCTAAGACACCTATTCTCAAAACTTAGTATTCTGCTGTCTTGGGCCCTAGTTAGGTGCCACGATTCGCAGCCATAGAGAAGAACATACTTAAACATACGTAAACATACTTCCCTAATATCTACACCCGTACACGTTACAATAATATGATAACATCCAGGATTGCTACTTGTTGATAACTACATGTCACTTGGGGGAGTGAGAGAGAGCGTTGTGCTTAATTCACCTCAAAAATCGTAATCAGTGATTTCTGTTAAAAAAAAATGATGATGATGAAATAAAATCTACAATTCTTGTACTTTACTGAAAGGAAAACAAAAATAAAAGCGACGTATTTATCATAACCTACCCAAGCGTAGAAAATTATCCATGTAATTCGATACTCTATCTATTGTTACGAACATACAAAAATAACCTTTAATCCAAATGGGTACTTATAACAAAATGTTGAATTGAATTTTTTGTACAAATTTAATAATATCGATGTCTACTCAGCCTCCCTCCTTTGTTAGGTGAGTATTAAAAGTCTGAAATACGATACTTTAGGCGTTTTTTTTGTTTGAAGATAAGCGCAATACAAACGAACATTGTATTGAGATAGATATGAGTGTGGATTTCAAAATAATAATACGATGCACCAGTCAATATAAATAGTATGTTAGTATGAAGAAGGTTGAATTAATTGCATTTTGGAAGCATTATCGACAATTTCACATTGACCCCCGTCGGGAATCGAACCCGCGATCTCATGCATGGCAGTCAAACGCGCTTCCGCCATACCACTAGGCGTCCTTTCTAAATAGCGATTATTATCGGATTTATAAATAACTCAATTAACTTAATTAAGTTATTTATAAATAACTTAATTAAGTTAGTGAATAGTGGGCATGTAAGAAGTCGGAATAATCGACGTGCGTGCATGAGAAGATGTATGAATGTGGAGGAAGCAAGAGAAGTGTGCCAGGACAGAGTGGTGTGGCGTTCTATCCTCTCTGCCTACCCCTTCGGGGAAATGGCGTGATGGTTAGTGAGTTAGTTAGTTAAGTTAAGAGATAAGCATTATAGACAAAATTAAGAAAGGGCTTTTACGATGGTTTGGTCATGTGGAGCGAATAAGTGATGAAAGAACGTCTAAAAGAAGTTTAAATGCAAGTGTGCCTGGATGTAGAAGCCGCGGAAAGCCGAGTAAGACATGGCATGATCAAGTAAAACAAGTGCTTGAAAGTGGGCATGTAAGAAGTCGGAATAACCGGCGTATGTGCATGAGAAGATGTATGAATGTAGAGGAAGCAAAGCAAGTCTGCCAGGACAGAGTGGTATGGCGTTCTATCCTCTCTACGGAGAAATGGCGTGATGGTTAGTTAGTTAGTTAAATAACAAAATGTTAGTAAAGATTAATTAAGTAACTACTTATTTCGTGGCGTAGTAGTAGCTCGTTGGGCTTCAACGCATAAGGTCATGGGTTCGATTTCTGACGAAGTCAATATACAATATTTATTTTGATGTGATTTATCAAAATAAACTGCACATTGTGTACAGTGTCGTATGCACCATTGGGTGCAGATAATGGAAGTATCACGAGTAGTCAAGCCGTTTGAAAGTACTTTAGAAATTAAAATATTTGGGTGGATATCATAAAAACGCAAATGTTTCTTTGAATATTTACTAATATTATCACGTCGTATCCCTTATCCGCACCTGACGGTGCATAAGGCACTGTATTGGTACCCTAAGTGCGATGAATCTTGATTATTAATTACACGAAAGGAATACGATGATGATGCCAATATTTAAGAAAATAATTTCAAAATTAGAGTACATATGTATTTCTGAACTACTGCAGTATAAAAAGACTTCATATTATTATTTACTTAGCCGCATAAAAGACTTATGTGCTGTTTACATTTGGGACTTTTGAGGCGAGAAGTATCCGGAGAACATAACGCGCTATGATTATTTTTACAGCACTGTACTGTCAGGCTGATGTACGGCGAAACGGGGTGAAACGGACGTTGAGTTACGAAAGCTCTAATACGAACTTGCGCCGTTCAAAAAGAAATAAAATGCTGATAGCGCTTTTCGGGAGATGTGGTATTCTGAAAAATTAACATTGTTTTTATAAATTAGCCCTAGTATTCGGTCTCAATTAAAGACGATCCATTTCAAATATCATGTGTATAAATCCCAGAGTGAAGTTACAGGTAAATTAGTATGCTAGGACCATAGGTTAAAACAGTGTTTTTAATAAATTCTAAAGCGCCATTAAGATGATGATTTTTCACAAAAATGGCGCTATGTAAGTAAGCCGATTATTACTATTTATTTATTTTATTGTTTTTACGCCCATAGGGCTTTTACACAGACATTTTTAAATGATTACACAGTAGGTAGCTATCCATTGCCGCCAGAGATGGCATCCAGACACTGTTCCCTAAAATGCACTAGATTTGTGTAAAAAACATTAATATTGTTAGTATGTTTGTTAGCCAGTGCGTGCATTCTTTCGTATCGGTGAGTTAGCACTGTAATTGGTCGATGATTGGCTACAGTAAAAAAAGTGCATTACTACGGGTAACTCGACCGGGGCTAATTAAAATGACAACAATCAAACATAGATTTTAATACTTTGAACAGAAAGAGCAAATCATTTAATATTCTTCTATTTCTAATGTTTGTAATATTCAAAAAGTTTATTTTAAAAGAAATTTATGTTTACAATGGGAATATTTAATTTAAAATTAATAAAGCGCAAAAATTTATGTTGTATTATTATTAATTATAAGTAAGCTGGTCAAAAGACCCGTTAATAATAATTATTTAATTATTTAAAAATAATACTAAAAACAATAAAACGGTATTGTCTCAATAAACTGCAGTTCTACAGTTTGTCATCGATTACTGGCGCCGTAAGTTAGTACCTATACCAAGTGAAGTATATCTTGATCATCATTAAATGAAGGCAAGATGATCAGTCGGACGCTTCACAACCAGTCCAAGGTATATATATAAGATAACTATACTAGGTAAGGTCTTATAGCATAGAATGCACTAAAAAATAAGGCAATTTAAAAAATTTAAAATCTACAACAATATTTGAAAAATATATAAATATAAATATGTACGTAGGTAGGTAAACAAATTAACATTTTTTTTTTTTGTTTAGTGATTTTAAACAGTTACAAGCAAACCAATTAAGCCGTGACGCCCAAGTATTACATCGGGACGTAAATAGACGTAAAAAAGTGCCACTTAATTGGTACAGACGCCAAACGTCAGCGACTTTTAAAAGCTACATTTAAACAGGAACATGTGCTCGCGTTTTTATTTCATTCGGATGAGATTTTGTACGACAAAATAAGCAGGGAAAAATATTACATCCTGATTATAGAATTTCACCTAGATTCATAATATGTAGGTACATAGATTAGATTAGGAACTAAACCAATCATAGATTTTACGGGTTTGAAAAAGATTGTATTCATTTAGTCATACTTCTTCTTCTTCCTAAGATAGACCTAAGGGTTTGTATTAGTCTCATTCGGAACAATTACTCGCAAAAATAGCACTTTATAAAATAGCCAAGAACAAAATAAGTACGTATCTACTAAAAAAAAAACTGAAGACAAATTATTACTAATGATGAAGTTAGTTTAATGTCTTATCTTTCCATAGTAAATAACACCCCGCAAATGGATGAAATACCATTATCGCCACCTTTGCATAAACAACACATCGTATCTAGAAGAAGAGTGGCACAACTTAAAAAATAATCAGTTTCAGATCAGTTTAACAGATGTGATTTTATCGTAGTATTTTCATAAAGATAAAAAAAATACAGGACATATTAGGATGTCGTGAATCCACTGGGTCACATGTATACTCGTACATACATTAATTTGTACTTGTAGGTTGGCCACTGGACGCGTTAATTCCTTTCAGGCATTTCTCCGTCAAAGGATCTGGAGCCTGTGACAAAGCCTGAAGAAGACGTACAACATCCTTCTACAAGCCACAGTAGATGGACCCACTCTCCACTCTACATACGGTGGCTTCAAATGCTTAAATAGCCTTAATGGATTCACGAGCAACATTCATGACTTATTTACTGATTTATTTTTAGTAAAAGGAAGCTTTTGAGTTCTTATATTATACTCAAATATTTCAATTTAGGGGCTGCTTTTAAATAGTCGGAAAAATCTGTGCCAGAAAGCAGGAAACAAGTTAAGGTAAAGTGGGATTTTATTTATTTATTTCTTTTTCCCTTCTATAAATAATAATTACTTTCGTTTTGAATAACACAATTTTAATCTACCTAGTTTCTTCACATTTATTTTTTATGTAGATGTATTTATAGTTTTGAACATAAATACATACTAAATTCAATGTAATGTAGTACCTACCTCATATTAAATACGTTTTTAAAATCAGCGGTATAGTTTATATTTTGAATTGTACATATTATGAAATCAGATTTTATTAAGAGACTTGATCGTTAGTGAAAAATAAGTCCTAACTAATTAACCATCGCGCCATTTCCCCGAAGGGGTAGGCAGAGAGGATAGAACGCCACACCACCCTGTCCTGGCACACTGCCCTTGCTTCCTCCACATTCATACATCTTCTCATGCACGCACGTCGATTATTCTGACTTTTCACATGGCCACTTTCAAGTGTTTGTTGTACTTGATCATGCCATGTCTTTCTCGGCCTTCCTAGACTTCTACAACCACACACGGTAGCATCGTAAATCCTTCTAGCCGTTATTTTCATCATTCATCCGCTCCCCATGAACGAATTATCGTAAAAGACCTTCAGTAATTTTGACGATAGTGCTTATCTCAGCCTTGCAGTCTGCTATAATTGCGACAATAGGGCACCTATCATACACGGTTTTCCACTCGTTCGCTTGAGAGATCGCATGTTGAAATGCGAAAACTACCTCCAGATATAATAAAAAAAATAATCATACTGCTGCGCGGACAGAAATACCAGAATTTTTGCAACTTGATTTAAAAAAAAACAATGTTTGTCTTGTAGCACTGTTACCACTCAAGCGCAAGATATACCAGGGGTACCTACCTAAGTGATGAGCTAGGTTACAGTTTGCGATAAGTTTTTTTTAATGAATTAATAAACAAAGTAAAACGTAACTTCGTTAGCTAGGTACTTGTAAAGGCGCAAGTAATGAGCTAATTAAAGGGGAAACCGGTACGGCGGGTGTAATAATTTTATTTGGTAATTTAACACGAACGTAATTAGACGTAAATTAAAGCACATATCAATTAAAAGTTCATTATTTCTACTGAACGACACTACCAATTAAAATTGCTTGATTAGAGTAGGTATAAAAATTTTAAACGAAGAAGTAACATATGTATATTTTCCGTATTTCAACTCTTATTTTTTGGAATTCGTAAATTTATTGGGACTGGAATTAATTAAGTTATGTCAATGTACAGCCAGAGACATGTTAAGTAAACGCTAGACAAGCTATTTCAAAGAGAACTGTCACCATTTTATGTTCCATTTGTATTTTGCAGTGAAACAAAGACAACTATATCTATCTTCCACTATCTTATACATTTTAATCATTCTGTTTCCCTCTAACAAGAAGAAATCAAGACAATAGGGTTGTTCCCGATAGCATGAATATCCTTGAAAACGTTATAAATATTTTTAAAGTATATTTTTACAATTCCAACGATTAAAACACAATGATCAAAAATGCACAATTATAAATTTTTGTTTTAAAAACACGAATTACGAGTGACTTTTAACGCCCGTTATTGGTAATGACGTCATACCCGTCCATTATAAAAGGCGGGAAATTCCTCGTCAGCTTTGATGTGACGTCACACCGCATGCGCGCCAAATGGAGGATTTTGCGAGCATTTTTGAAAAAGCGCTATTTCAAACCGCGTTAGAAAATTCATATGACATCGAAAAATTCAAAAAAAACTTGATATTGTAATTTTTCAATCAATTTTTTTGAAATTTTAGAAAATCTGAACCCAATTGCTATTTGTTTATTTTTTGGTATTCTACTTGTCCGCCTCGTGCAGTGGTAGCGTATTGCTCCCTGCATGATTTCGCAGGTTCGATTAGGGTGTCAACATGAAATATTTATTTACATGTGATTTTCATATTAATATTTCTTATATTTATTATTATGTGTGATATCTTGGACTGGTTCTGAAGCGTTAGACTGATCATCTTACCTTCATGTATTAAAAAAATGATCAAGATACACTGCACTTGGTGTTCTGATGCAGTGCCCTATGCACATTGGGTGCGGATAAGGGAAAGTAAGTAAGTAAGTTTTTTATTATAACAAATTCATGTTACGTAAATTTTTAAAACAATATTTTTTATTGATGCTATCGAAACGCATAATAATAAAAATACAATTACTTATAAATTGTTCAAAGTATGTACTTACTAATTGAAGTGTACTTACCTTCATGTTTTACAGTACTTTCTAGTTTAAATACTTACTTATATCTTGTTTAAAGTACCTACTTATTCATTTAAGTACTTACTTACACCTTGTTTAACTAATTTAAGTACTAATTCACATCTTGTTTGAAGTACCTATTTACTTATTTAAGTACCTACTTCCTTCATAAGGATATTTTTAGGGGAATGTAAAAATACTCTTTTGACACACTGACCTCGCTTCTCGTAAAATAACATTGTAAAAAAATATGATACTGCGCATAAATTTTTCCCAAGTTATGAAACAAATCATTATTTTTAAGGTTTGAAATTCTAGTCGATAAAGTAATTTACTAAATTAATCAAAAATGCAACAGCCGTCACGCGCAATAAAACTGAAAAACGGGACAATTTAAAAGCTTTTTCAGCGCATCCTTAGGATTTACATGTTTCTTACGAAGGAAAAAACGTGAAAAATGAGGTAATAATGTACCGCTCACTGATCCCGCTAAATAGCCGAGGGATCTATAGATCTTCCCGAGCCTGACGCCACGTCATCGCTTGATCCTTTACTGAAATATGCCCGAAACACGCTGACACCGTAAAGCATACAGTAATGTCTTGCTGTTTTAAACCAACTACAACTGATTCCTCGATTTTCTCCCTGGAGTTTAACATAAGAGCAATGATTTTTTAACACGTTTTAGATATCGACCAGGAGCTCGATCACAGATCACTATCGACTCGGTAATAAGCGACGTGATAACGATTTCTTACCATTAGCTCAAGCACAGATAACTATCGACGTAGTTAAAAGCGTGCTATTTACGTGCTAACGCTTAACGATTTGACCGATCACAGTTCGATACCGTGGTAGCGGTTCGGCTGTGTTCGTCGTGTGTTCGGACGTTTTCGCCTAGCCGATCATAGCCGACTGGGGCCGATGCGGCCATTGATCGCGGCCTTACGTCAAACGTCAAATCAATGCGCTTGTCGGATTATTATATTATCGACTGCTTTTCTCAATATTTGGCTTCCCGAAAACCGGCTAAATTATAATAAAGATTGAATTCATATATGTGCGAATAAGATATATCTCGGGAAATGGCTCGCGACTAGTATAACTCGTTTAATAATCCCGATCGATAACTTTTAACGCGTGTTCCATTGTGATCGCGAAAACGTTAAACATCCATGGGTAAGAAATCGTTATCACGTCGCTTATTACCGAATCGGTACTGATCTGTGATCGAGAAACATGGATGTTTAACGTTTTCGCGATCACAATGGAACACGCGTTAAAAGTTATCGATCGGGATTATTAAACGAGCGCATCAAGTCGCGAGCCATTTCCCGAGATATATCTTCTTCGCACATATCTTCTTTCAATCTTTCTCGAGTGCCGTATTGCATTTAGCCGGCGTTCGGCAAGCCAAATATTGAGAAAAGCAGTCGACATAATAAACAATCCGACGCGCGCGTTGACTTTATTGATTTGACGTTTGACGTTTAGCCGCGATATTTATTATCATCTATGGTGCTCGGCAACGCGAACGTGGTATGAACGTATGTTCATTGTGATCGGTCAAATGGTTAGCGTTAGGACGTGGTTAGCACGTTTTTAACTACGTCGATAGTTATTTGTGATTGAGCTCCAGATGCATGTCTGTATCGCCTTATTTATTTAATCATTTATATATCTCCTTTAACAAATAAAGTATTTTTAAAATAAGACAATGAAAACACGCATCTGGTCGATATCTAAAATGTGTGAAAAAAATATTGCTCTCATGTTAAATTCCAGGGAGAAAATCGAGGAATACGTTTGTATGGGAAGCGGCCGCGAGTCACGTGGTGGAGTATGCTCTTAAGGGTCGGGTGCGGGTAAGAGAAATGCAACGATAATAAATATTCGGCTAATTTATTAGGCGTCATTATCGAGAAAAATCACCGGGAATACTTCACTTTACGAGGTAACTTTTATGAGGACTAGTCTATTGGTAAATCCATAGATAATAGGTTATGAAATTTATACAGTAGGTTAAGATAAGTTGGGTTTAATAAAATAATTTAAATCAAATAGCTATTTAAAAGCAATATCCTTTACAATAGATTTTGTGGAATTTTGACAGCTCTACCTCGTAAAGTGAAGTATCCCCAAATCACCTCAAGTGCGCTGTACATGTGCATTAATATCGTGTAGTTTATTCCAGTTGCTCGATCACAGATCAGTACCGACTCGGTAATAAGCGACGTGATAACGATTTCTTACCCATGGATGTTTAACGTTTTCGCGATCACAATGGAACACGCGTTAAAAGTTATCGATCGGGATTATTAAACGAGCGCATACTAGTCGCGAGCCATTTCCCGAGATATATCTTATTCGCACAAATCTTCATTCAATCTTTATTATAATTTAGCCGGTTTTCGGTAAGCCAAATATTGAGAAAAGCAGTCGACATAATAAAAAATCAGACAAGCGCGATGATTTGACGTTTGACGTAAGGCCGCGATAATAGCGTAGATCGGCTCCGCTCGGCTCACTTCGTCAATGCTCGGCTCAGCGATCGCAGTATTGAACTGTATGTCATTGTGATCGCTCAAATCGTTAGCGTTAGCACGTGATTAGCACGCTTTTAACTACGTCGATAGTTATCTGTGCTTGAGCTACAGATCCAATAGTTTTACGAACAAAAAACCTAACAAAAATCGTCATCATCATCATACCACATCCGCTCCCTATGTGAAGCATTAAGGATTCCACAAACTGTCTTCAAGCCAAGGGATGGGCGGCCAATTCCCGTGCATCGACCCAAGTCAGGTCTACGCCCTGTAGGTCTGACGTAAACTGCCAACGGATTGTCGAACAGTTCCAGGACGCCGAGAACCTGATGCCTTGTAAAATAGGATAAATCGGTTCTACCTATCGGCAAAGAACTGGATTCCAATTCGTCTTACAAAGCTCATGAACTATTTTTTATTTTTTAGTTCTCACCGGGAATCGAACCCAGGACCTCCGAATCGTGAGTCCAGCGTCTTAGCGAATCACGCTACGGAGGCCGACTCGTAATAAATAACAGTATAATTATTTCAATATCGTTTTTTTTAAATTTGTGTATGTGGTTCGCTACACAGGTTCAAGCGGTCTCAATATTTTTAATTTTCGGTAGGTGCCGAGCTTTAAGTTCCAAAAAAGTTGATGCTGAAATGGTTGATGCTGGGGGCCCATAGGCGGAAATGGGCAAAAAATAGGACCAATTTACCAACAAATTATTAAACCAGGGTGCAAACGTTGTCCGTAACTTCAGCGGTGTCGAATTACTGTGCCACAGCGGAAAGTTATCGTCTGCGGTCGTAAATTATGTTATTAGCAACGTGTTTACACGTTCAGTGGTATACTTTGTAGGGGAGGACTGTCTCTTACATTGTTCTGTGCTCCGGATACCGAATTATGAATATTGTATATTTTCGCCGATTTAACTAACTAACTAACCATCACGCCATTTCCCCGAAGGAGTAGGCAGAGAGGATAGAACGCCACACCACTCTGCCCTGGCACACTTCTCTTGCTTCCTCCACATTCATACATCTTCTCATGCAAGCACGTCGATTATTCCGACTTCTTACATGCCCACTTTCAAGCACTTGTTTTACTTGATCATGCCATGTCTTTCTCGGCCTTCCTCGATTCCTACATCCCGGCACAGTCGCATCATATATTTTTTTAGCCGTTATTTCATCATCCATTCGCTCTACATGACCGAACCATCGTAAAAGACCTTTCTTAATTTTGTCGATAATGCTTATCTCAGCCTTGCACTCTGCTCTAATTTCGACATTTGTACACCTATCATACATAGTCTTACCACACATCGATTTATTATAAAAATATACATATTAAGCGTGTATTTTGACAGACTGTATAGTTTTCTGAACAAGAAACTGCACAAGAAACTGTAATTACAGATTTCTGTCCCGTATAAAGTGTGCATTACATTTTTTGCGCTCCGAATACCGAGTTATGAATCTTGTATATCTAATTTGGAGGGAGCAACTATTTGTTGCTACGTCCATCGTTGGTGTGTCACATGACATGTGATTTTGTTGCAAATTGCTTAATACAAAAATATCCCAATTATTGCATAATATTAAAAAATGTAAAGAAGATTAAGCGTAAAGAGAGAAGAGATTATTAGATTGCATAGATTTGTAAAGCAGTCTGCTATAAAAAAATATGACATCGAGTTCGAAAGATAGCGATGGACCGTCTATTTATGACGAATCAATAGACCAATAACTAATGATATACGATCAATTACATTTTACTAGTTAAAGCAGTATACCAATGGATATAAAGTGGTTTACATTTATTTCCTGATTCAGAATCTACGTTAACCATTACCACATCTGATCGTTAGTAACATTTTTACTACAGCTTACTAATAAATACAAGTGGATTGGGCAGTAAACGAATTAACGACGGATCGTTTTATTATAAGTTTACTGGTGTGGGCCTAAAAAAGTTGACTTTTTGTGGTTTAATTACAATATGGTAACGTTTCAATTATTGTAACACGTGTTTATGTGATATCGATTTAAAAAGAATAAGAATTTTTATTTGTATACTGGAGAGTGTGGATTAAAGAAAAACATGAAAAATTTGTTAGTAAAACCTACCATGCCCTTTTAATTTATTCATTTATTTGTAAATTCCGGATTCAGCGATAAAAGAACAGCAAAAATAAGTAATAATGCAAGTTATAGAAGCCGATGAAGGCCGAGAAAGACACGGCATGATCAAGTGCAACAATTCATTGAAAGAGGACGTGTGATAAGTCATGAGAAGAATAATTGTAAATGTGGAAGAAGCAAAATAGGATGCCAGGACAGAGTGGTGTGGCGTTCTATTCTCTCTGCCTACCACTTCGGGGGTGTGGCATGATAGTAAGTTACTTTTTGGAATGTTATTTGGAAAGAAGTGTGGGTTTACACTTCCAAGTGAGGATTTAAGAGATTTTCCTTTTTTCACTCTCATTGTTTTTTGGGGACTTTTAAAATTGACTAAAATTAATTTAAAAGGTTTTGAAAAACACATAATGAGTATGTATACTATTTCCTCGTTAATTTTCATTGTTTTTTGGGGTCTTTGCCCGTGCATCAGGATCAGGAGCACACAGAAATAGCGGGTAATCAGTTCCGTCTGTTTGGATCTAAAGTCATGTTCCGTTTGCGACAATTTCCAACGAGATTTATCTTGAAGACATTCTGACGCGACGAACGGTCCATCATTTTTAACGCTAAGTTTAAAAAAGTGGACGTCTAATATATTGCCGAGACGAAGAACAATTATAAAACTAATCATTTTTCTATTAAATATGCAATAAATCTACTACGTATGTCCTAAAAAATGAAAGACTCAAGTGCGTAAATTTTTTTGATGTACAAGAATTTTTTTTTTTTTGGTGTTAGAATATGAAATTTAAAGTCAGGGAGCAGCTTTAATAACGTTCATCATCATCATCATACCACATCCGCTCCCTATGTGGAGCATATGGATTCCACAAACTGCCTCCAGGCCAAGCGATCGGCCGCCAGCTCCCGTGCATCCTCCCAAGTCAAGTCCACGTTAGTGTCTTTTATTTAAAATTCAATATTCAAAAAATATATTACAAGAAGATTGTTTGAAAGACACTGCTCAGCTATTATTGCAGATAAAATGCATAATATGTTTCAAAACGGTTAATTGATTACACATGATTACCATGTATGCAGCCAAAAGTAAATGTAGTAACAGATGTTTCGCTTTAAAATATTTGGGGTTGCCTTCAATAAAAATTTAGGTATCAGGATAACATACAAAAGAATCGGTTATACACTCATAAACAATAACGCCCCCCTGCCTTTCTACATACCTACTTATTATACTTAAAATATTTTATATAAAGAACGATAGAGATATCGCTTGAAAAGGGATGAGTATTTACAAGACAGCTTTTATCTCGATGTAAGACGTAGGAGTGTTATTGTGTGCCAGGGTTTATAAGACGGGATTATAAATAAAATATGGATTATCGTGCAACTGCAAACGATTGCAAAAAAGTGGTCTTTAAAAAAACCCTGCACAAAATAAAATTCAAGTTTGGTACATTTATTCATGGGTAGTTGCCCAATTTCGAAAGCTTTGTGGCGGAAGAAATACGTCACGCGGGCGACGCGGAACGAAGCAAGAGCTACCGAACTCTGCCGAACGCTATCGAACAATGACGAGAGAACCATTTTAACCTTCATCGTGACTCCACGTCGCTTTTGTTCAGATTTCTTGCCGCCAAATTGTGGGGCAATCTAAATTCAATTTGCACTTTTCCATTTTCATAATTCATGTCATAAATGTTGTAATTGTTACAAATCGAAATTTGAATCCAAATTTTAAATAATATGTATTTAAAAAAAATGCCGATTGCCTGATATAACAAACATGAAACGAAAAAAGAAATTTAGTGCAAATATTAAAATTTTCTAAGAACGTTTGAACTCGATTTTCTGCGCTTTCTGGGATTTTTTTTATAAGATAAATATTTCAATGTGGATGGATGTTCTTAAATATGTACATCGAATATGTCATCTATTTACCAGGCTGCTATAAAACGATTGTGGTAAAATATGACCTACATAATCGGTAATCTGAATACAAATCCGTGAAAATCTTCAAGAATTTTGATCATGCTTAAATAGATTATCATCAATTTTACTATTTTTATTAAACACATACTTTAAAATTAAGAAGCGAAAAAATAAAAAAGACATCTCTACCAGGCTAGCATAAAACGTCGATGGTAAAATAATATCCTAGACACTCGTTTTAAATTCACGGTAACATGACAATAATCTCAAAGTGCCCAGTTGCAAATGAGCTATTAAATTCATGGAGCAAACGGCAGGAAGATAAATTCAATCTAATAAAAGATGCCGAGGAACGTATCTCTATGTTTCTGACGTTAAAACACAAATAGGATTATAACATAATGGCTAAGAAATTTTCTACAAAGTAGCGGTTTAAGTTTATTACGCGTAAAAAAAACAAAATTTACGGAAATTAAGCTTTTGAGCGGTCAATGGTTGGATTTCAGAATTAATTTGAAAGCATGTTTTACCTCACTGTAAATTTAATGATTTTGCTATGGGTTTGAAGTTTGAATTAGTTTACGAAACATTATTTACGAAGCATTATCAAAATAAAGAAAGGTCTTTTACGATGGTTCGGTCATGTAGATCGAATGGATGATGGAAGAACGGCTAAAAAAATATATGATGCGACTGTGTGTTTGGATGTAGAAATCGAGGAAGGCCGAGAAAGACATGGCATGATCAAGTAAAACTAGTGCTTGAAAGTGGGCATGTAAGAAGTCGGAATAATCGACGTGCGTGCATGAGAAGATGTATGAATGTGGTGGAAGCAAGAGAAGTGTGCCAGGACAGAGTGGTGTGGCGTTCTATCCTCTCGTGATGGTTAGTTAGTTAGTTATTAGATCAAACTTTTTTTACAAAAGATTGCGTTCATGTGGTCAATAGTCAATTATTATCATACTGCAATGTTTTAAATTCTATTTACGATGAATCGCTAGGTAGGTAGGTACACACGTATATATTTCGATAAGTAGGTAGGTCCGCCTCGTAGCATAGTGGTAGCGCATTTGGATACCATGCGTGAGGTCGCGGGTTCGATTCCCGTAGGCGGTCAACATGAAACCGTTATTTGCATTTTGACAGAGACGAGAAATTTGGAAGGGAATATGGATATCTAGGCGTTTACAGGGCTTATGACCTGCCATTGGCTGGGTTATTAGCCCGTAATGGGTGAAATCCAGTTTTTGTCTACAAGTTTTTGGACACACTCAAAAGTTCTTTATTTGCATGTTATTTTCAGGTTGATATTTTATGTGCGATACCTCGGACTGGTACTGAAGCGTATAACTGATCAACTTATTTTAAAATCGCGGTTTAGCTTGTTGAAAAAATCGGTAGAGTTGGCTGTACTGAAAAAAGACTCAATAGTCTTTAAAGCAGTCTAGGGAAAGGGTGGGGCTTTCATTGATCAACTTACCTTCATGTAATAAATGATCAAGATACACTGCACTTGGCGCTGGAATTAATTAAGAATATTGAATGTACAGCGCCCTTGACGTGATTTTTCACAAAAATGGCGCTTAATTAATTATCCAATAATAATAATTACTTGGTCTACCAAAGCAAGTCCCTATGCACCATTAGGTGCGGATTTGGCACAAGCTATCGGTAAAAGGTCGAATGACAGTATAAAATATTGTAGTTCCTATCTACAATTTAACTGCAGTACAAAATATTGTAGTGCCTACCTACAGTTGAGCTGCAGTACAAAATATTGTAGTGCCTACCTACAGTTGAGCTGCAGTACAAAATACTGTAGTTTGTAATACCTTCCTACAGTTAAACTGCAGTACAAAATATTGTAGTGCCTACCTACAGTTGAGCTGCAGTACAAAATATTGTAGTGCCTACCTACAGTTGAGCTGCAGTACAAAATACTGTAGTTTGTAATACCTTCCTACAGTTAAACTGCAGTACAAAATATTGTAGTGCCTACCTACAGTTGAGCTGCAGTACAAAATATTGTAGTGCCTACCTACAGTTGAGCTGCAGTACAAAATACTGTAGTTTGTAATACCTTCCTACAGTTAAACTGCAGTACAAAATATTGTAGTGCCTACCTACAGTTGAGCTGCAGTACAAAATATTGTAGTGCCTACCTACAGTTGAGCTGCAGTACAAAATACTGTAGTTTGTAATACCTTCCTACAGTTAAACTGCAGTACAAAATATTGTAGTGCCTACCTACAGTTGAGCTGCAGTACAAAATATTGTAGTGCCTACTTACAGTTGAGCTGCAGTACAAAATACTGTAGTTTGTAGTACCTTCCTACAGTTAAACTGCAGTACAAAATATTGTAGTGCCTACCTACAGATGACCTGCAGTACAAAATATAGTACGGTTGAACTTCCGTAGGTACAGAGTTGAGAGTGGCGGCGGGGATTTTTTTGTCCTCGGCGCCACGACTTAATTTTACGGGCCGTCACTGCTCGAGGGAGCGTCAGGGTAATTTATGCCCTCCTAAGTGGTCGCTAATTCGGGAGGAGATGAGGCGCATTCTCCGCGCAAGACGCCTGAAATGCCGGCTGACCGAGTGCAGCGAAATGGTAAAAGAAAAAATAGAAACCACAATTGAAAATATTTTATTTCTGTACCTCAGAGCCAAAAGCCACATTTACTTTATTAATTTATTTATTTCATTACAGGCAACTCTACAATGTGACAACATCTATCATTTCACATATTATCATAATAATACCACACATGGTTTTATTGCACATCTAAATAAATAAATAAATAATCACATCTTCAAAATCAGATTTTTCATGAAATTTTTGGTGCAGTTTTCTGCGTCAGCCTCGTAGCGTAGTGGTAGCGCATTTGGCTACCGTGCTTGAGGTCGCGGGTTCGATTCCCATAGGAGGTCAACATGAAATATTTATTTACATGATATTTTCAGGTTAATATTTCATGTGTGATACCTTGGACTGGTACTGAAGCGTAGAACTGATCATCTTGCCTTCATGTAATAAAATGATCAAGATACACTGCACTTGGTGTACCAATGCAGTGCCCTATGCACCGTTGGGTGCGGATAAGGGAAAGTAGTAGTAGTAGTAGTAGTAGTTTCAGTGTTAAATGTGATTTTTACATAACAATATTAAATATTGACACCTTGGATTGGTGCTGAAGCGTAAGAATGATCATCCTGTCTTTGTATAACAAATAAACCAATGCAGTGCCCTATGCACCATTGGATGAATAAGGGAGAATAGTAGTGGTAATATTTTATCAAGATTTTGACAAGTTGGAGAAATACGACAAAGAGCGGCTAAAACTGTAATTGGCTAACTAATGTGGCTTTTTGGCTCTCTGGTAAGCTCTCTAGTATATTCTTTTCCAACATCAACAGGTCAAAAGGCCAGTTTTAACGTTTCCTTACTACTGGTAATTAAGGCTTGAGGCTCTGGTTGGTTTGGGTGATGGAAACAATGACAATTATAATACATAAGCCGAGACAGTGTTAGGGGCAATGAAAGCATTTGTTCGCGTACATAACGCAAATTCATCCGTATTTTTATCACAGTAACCGTCTTTAAATCGCGGTGTAGCTTGTTGAAAAAATCCGTAGAGTTGGCTGGACTGAAAAAAGACTCAATAGTCTTTAAAACAGTCTAGGGAAAGGGTCAAAAGGTGGGGCTTTAAAAAAAAGGATCAAAAGGCCTAATTACAAAAGAGGTTTACCTACATCACAGAACACTTGGGTTTGAGATATTCAGGCATGTATAAAATGAGCCGTAATCCATTGAATTCTGTGAAAAAAATATAAATTTCTACGCCATTTGGCGTCTCTGTAGCAAGCCGCCCCCCTAGAGTGCGTGTGTTTGTTTTTCTATACGCATGGCATAGTAAAATGAAATCGAGAGCAAAAGTAAGCGATATTATTGTCATTCCGCCTTGTCGCTCGGAAGTGCCTTTCCTCCTCACGCGGCATGTGCTCCTAATACATTTCTAACATAATTACAGAACGGCATGAGATGCTTCGGGTGATTTTTTGTAATAAATATTAAGAGTTCATTTCCCGCGCAGGAAAAAATACCACCAATAGAAGAAAAAGTTCAAATATGGCTATAAATACGCAAACTGCCGACGAATTGACAACAGTGGACGACCAGGACGCCGAGAACCTGATGCCTTGTAAAATAGGCAAGCATGGTTAAGGCTCTCGGGAGGCATACTTGACTTGGGAGGATGCACGGGAGCTGGCGGCCGATCGCTTGGCCTGGAGGCAGTTTGTGGAATCCATATGCTCCACATAGGGAGCGGATATGGTATGATGATGATGATAAATATGACGAAATATACGTATATTCATTCATTTTGATTTTATTCCCTTATTTGCACTTAATGGTGCATAGGGCACTGCACAGGTAGTAGTTACAGCACTGAGGGATCGTCCCACCTCCACCCGCGACTGTTATAGAGTCCTTGGGGACTCTCTGTCAGTCACGCTATTTTATGCAGGACTTTAAATTTTTGCAAATGCAAATGCATAAGCAAATTGCAGGGCCAAAGTTTCCAAGTGAAGTTAAGTCAAGAGGGCGACAGCATCGATCAAGTCAAAAGAAAATCATGATGCCGCCACCCTTACGATCCTCAGTGTCTCCGTATCGAAATTATCTTTTTTTTCGTCTTTATTAATGCACACAAACATACAAAACAAGAATACAAATTAATACAGTCAACAAAATGTGCCCTAAAAGCTCAAAACAATACAAAAGAACACAAGAAAAAGAAGCATAAAAGGACATTGTAGAAAAAAAAACATCGAGTACAAGTAGTTACAGCAGTGTAATGTATTATTTGATCATTTCATTACATGACGAAATAATACCTACATACTGACATGTTGACCCCTACGGAAATCGAACCCGCGACCTCATACATGGTATCTAATGGTAGGAATGGTGCATGGTAAGTTGTTTATTAGATAGATACCTAGTTCACAAAAAATATTTAAATAATATCATGGAAAACTATCAAGAACATCGACATCGCAAACCTTCAAATATTTAAGCAAAATAAATTAACCCATGTATTTTTTACAATATGAAATATATATTTCAATGTGATTTTTACATAAAATATTTCATATGTGACACCTTGGACTGGCGCTGAAGCGTAAAACTGATTATCTTGCCTTCATACGAATGATCGAGATTCACTACACTCGGTGTACCAATGCTGAGCCCTATGCACCATTAGGTTCGGATAAGGGATAGAGTAGAAATAGTAGTAATTTTTACAGTGAAAATGTGAATTTTCTTATGAATATAAAATGTTATTGATATATTGTACTAGCGAGGGACAGTGATTGAATGATGGTCCAAGTCCATTAGTTAAAAGGAATGTTCTCTTGTTTTATTGTGTTTATAAAACTTCGTTCTCACGACAGAATATTTGGTTATTTCCAAACAGATGCCGAATATTTATCTACGCGGGTGACTGGCTTGGCGTTACGGTTTTAAAATGATCATATTATAAAAACAAGAGTATTTTCATTGATTTATAATACACTTAGATCTGCCTTGCAGATTAAATTATTTAGAAAAAGTAATGACACGAAGATTCCGCACCTCAATACACTTACACGGGCCGACCTATCAGAGCCCTTCGACTGCCGGCAAGCATCCGCCCACACACCGCAAAAGGTATGGGCTATATATAGGGTTACAGTAACAGTATACAATACTAACACGTTCCTTACGAGGAGCGTTCATGAATTTTACCATGCATCTAAAATGCCTTTTATTTCTTGTGGGCGGGCTGTTGGCTATTATTTAAGAAGAAAACTTTCTTTGAATAATAATTATTTTAGGCTATGTAAACAAATATAAATAAACACTTACATGTGGAAAGTTCCACCATCTGTTTTTTTAATTTTATCCGTACGGTTTTTACACGGTTTCACTACACAGAAAAGCATTTCGGAATGTTTTCTTAACGTCCGACTCAGCCGGCGCGGCGGTTAAAAAAAATACTGAATACGCGTCTGGCGGATTTGGAGGTTTTGGCGGAGTTAAAGTGTCATTAATTTTTTGGGTTCAGTTCAAATCTAAGTGTATTAATAAACCAATGAGTATTTTGCTATTAAAAATATATTAGGTATAATAGGCAGACGGCTAAGACGCTGGACTCACACAATAGAGGTTTCGGGTGCGATTCCAGTGAGGTCCCGAAAATAAATCATTATTTTTCACGAGCCTGGGTGTTTTGTGATGTTGTTTCCCTTTATATCTAATGGGCATGTGCTAGATTTTCTGTGCAGGAGAAAAATAAAACGGAAAATTACAAAACCATCGCTGACATTTATTTGTAAATCGGGTAGGTACTTAATAAGCGATAAGCTATAATTGAAAGTAAGGATTTTGTACATTTTTACGGAAATAAGTAGAAGTATACTGTAAAATTATATATATACTTTAAATATGTTCGGATATCTCTTTTTTACCGATCTAGTAGGTACTTAATTAACTTAATTAAGTTAGTGATTAGTGGACATGTAAGAAGTCGGAATAATCGACGTGCGTGCATGAGAAGATGTATGAATGTGGAGGAAGCAAGAGAAGTGTGCCAGGACAGAGTGGTGTGGCGTTCTATCCTCTCTGCCTACCCCTTCGGAGAAATGGCGTCATGGTTAGTGTGTTAGTTAAGTTAAGAGATAAGCATTATCGACATAATTAAGAAAAGGCTTTTACGATGGTTTGGTCATGTGGAGCGAATGAGTGATGAAAGAACGGCTAAAAGAAGTTTAAATGCAAGTGTGCCTGGATGTAGAAGCCGCGGAAGGCCGAGAAAGACATGGCTTGACCAAGTACGTCAAGTACTTGAAAGTGGTCATGTGAAAGTCGGAATAATCGCGTATGTGCACGAGAAGATGAATGAATGTAGAGAAAGCAAAGGAAGTCTGTCAGGACAGAGTGGTATGGCGTTCTATCCTCTCTGCCTACCCCTACGGGGAAATGGCGTGATGGTAGTTAGTAGGTACTTATATAAATAGGTACTAGGTGGGGCTTTCATTGTAGGTACCTACCTACTTAGATAACTGAATCGAATATATAAATTTCACGTAAAATAAATAAACAAATAACTTTTTTTATAAACAACATTTTGAATGAATACAAATACTTGTAGACAAATTACTGAATTATACCCATGCTGGGCTGATATCAGATATTATTGATATCTCAACAGAGACAGAGAAGCTCTGGAAACGAATGTGGGTTATCTAGGCGTTTACAGGGCTTATGACCTGTCATTGGCTGGGTTAAGTGGCCACTTGACGTAATTACAACATTCCCCCATTCCGCCTGTCATCTGACATCTGACAACCATGTATGACAAATTTTTGAAACTTGTATATATCTTAGGTGTAAAGAACTATCCGCTTGCTAAATAAATAATTTTTACTTAAAAATAAATTGAAGAGACATCTTCAGACGTCTGCTAGTAGGTAAATAAAGTTCAGATTCGAACTTACTTACACCAATAATGTAGATCGCCCAAAAAATACTTTAACTTATTCTCAATAGTCAGTAATTCGAAAATCTGTCGAAATAACAACTCGCAAGCAGATAGTTCTTTACACCTAAGATATATACAAGTTTCAAAAATTTGTCATACATGGTTGTCAGATGTCAGATGACAGGCGGAATGGGGAATGTTGTAATTACGTCAAGTGGCCACTTAACCCAGCCAATGACAGGTCATAAGCCCTGTAAACGCCTAGATAACCCACATTCGTTTCCAGAGCTTCTCTGTCTCTGTTGAGATATCAATAATAACTTTTTTTATATTTCAAACAAACAAGAACCGGCATGACCGCAAATACCGTCACATATTTACTATCAGAAATAACTAATAACTTTGCTAAAACGTTTTCTGGATACAAAAATGTCAGATGCCGTGGGCGCGCTCTCATTTTTACGAAATTCTTTAGTTTCATAAATAAAACAAATTAAAAAATCGTTAAACTAGGCGAAGCTTTTATGATGTTTTTATGAAATGTTACTTTGTTGACACGTTTTGTGGTATGCTTGTATCAATTTAAAAAAATAACCAGGAACTGTTTATATTCCTGGAAAATATAATTTATCTTGCAAAACGTACGATTATACATGTAGTAACAAAACTCGTAGTACAACCCGAAAACTGGTGAATCTACATCATATTTGGATTCCAATGTGTTACGTGACTTTTGAAATTGAGCTTAAAAAAACATTTCTTTTCTTTTGATTTATATTTTTTATTGACATTACTTGGTGGAATTCCATGATTAAATTTTTAATATATAACTAATTAAAGTTAAATAAAAAATACTTGGTACACTTCAGACTGTTTTAAGATGCCCGTTACAGGGTGAAAGCGCTAACTGGTCAAAATAAATAAAAGTGGAAGTGTAGGTACCAAGTATTTTTTATTTTAACTTTAATTAGTTGTTTATTAAAAAAAAAAATCTTCTCATGAAGCTTTCAGTACCTACCGCAGATGAAGTAAAACTGCACAAATGCTGTTTTTTATTTAAGGATACATAGTATTAATTCGACTAAATACATGATAGGTATTTGATAACAATTTGCAAACATTTGTCGAAAAAAAAATCAACTTCGTACCTACTCAATTTTCTCGAAAACTAATGGTCAAATAAAAAAAATATGTAATCTACAAAATCGACTATAAATATTATGAGAATTCACCGGTGTCCCGCTTGTACATCGAGTTTTGTTATACCATGTATATGCTAGATTATCTATTATCTATGTCACTAATTGCAATTAATAAAAAAATAATTAATATTTAAGGTATGTCTTAGGTATGATAAAAAAAACGTCACAAACGATGTATTTCCGATTGCTAAATACGTAATAGAAACATTATAAATATCGACATTTTGCATATCAGCTTAATTAAGAAAAATACAACAACACGGATTATACTCAAGATGTTATAAGCTAATTTACATAAAGATTATTTTAATTCCTTTTGACTCCCATGTGAGCTTTTAAGAAAAGCGCATTATTTAGAAAATCTATTGTTTTCTTCTGTTGATATTAGATTATTTGGTTAACAATAGTTTAGTAAATGCATTGTACACATAGACCTGTTAAATTAACACTAGACAAGCTATTTCAAAGAAAGCTGTCTAAATTTTATGTTCCATTTGTATTTTGCATTGACAAAAAGACAACAATATCTATCTTCCACTATCTAATACATTTTAATAATTCTGTTTACATCTAACAAGTTAAGATTGAGTCAAAATTTACTCAATCTTCTTAGGACTAGGACATGACAAGGAACGGAAGAAAATAGCCTATCTATGTAAAATAAACATCATTGATTGTACACGTTGGTGTGGAGTTGGAAAAATAAGGATGAAAGTAGATTGAATGCAGTTGAAATGCGATCCCTTAGGCGAATGTGTGGTAAAAACTAAGTATGATAGGTGCACTAATGTTGAAAATAGAGCAGAATGCAAGGCTGAGATAAGCATTATCGAAAAAATTAGAAAGGTCTTTTTACGTTTGGTTCGGTCATGTAGAGCGAATGGATGATGAAAGAACGGCTAAAAAAATATATGATGCGACTGTGCCGGGATGTAGAAGGCCGAGAATGACATGGCATGATCAAGTAAAACAAGTGCTTGGGAATGTTAGAAGTCGGAATAATCGACGTGCGTGCATAAGAAGATGTATGAATGTGGAGGAAGCAAGAGAAGTATGCCAGGATGTGGTGTGGCGTTCTATCCTCTCTGCCTACCCCTTCGGAGAAATGGCGTGATGGTTAGATAGTTTTTTAGATTGTACACAAAAATTTCAGCACGACACGAAGGTGTTAAAAACAAAATAAATGCACTTTGACTTCGTGTATATGATATTAATTGATTCAGCCAAATTGTCGCAGTAAACAGATTAAAGTGCACCATTAGCAACGTCATCATCCGCTCTTGGTGCACACATCGAAAATGCAGCGGGATTTCTTAATCACAAGTGTCTTCGTCTTTCTTAGAGTAAGCCGCACAGAGGACGCTTAGTGGGCTGATGATAAAGATATTAGATGGATTATGTGGTATAGACAGCGATAACGCACCTTGTGGATTCTGGGTTCGAGTTACTACAATGCTTAGTTGCCGCTACAATACTGATAGCCAAATATAAATCACTATTTTAAATCATTTAATTGGTGTATTACTTATACAGTATGAACAAAAACTCGATGTTACTAGCGGGAAACCAGTGAATTCGCAAATTATTTGGAGTCGATTTGTGTAGATTTTTTATTTTTATTTGACCCCTTTGTTTTCGAGAAAATTTGAGAACGAAAGTTGTGAATTTTTTTTTTGCAAATATTGTTATACAAATATATCGTATGATTGCACCAAAAATTAATTACTATCCATAAAAAAAGCGTTTTCGGATAAGAATTTGAGCCATCTGGCAGACTTATATGAAAATCTTTTTTGTGAGAAGAAAAAATTTTTTTTTCATGTTTAGATTAAAAGGTCATATTCCACAATCGTCTCTTAATACCACGTAGATTTTCCAATTTTCGGCAGATTACCTACTTCCAACATAAAATTTGAAATAATAATTCTTACAGTTTGACATCACTGTCAATTAATCAATCTATAATTTAATATAATAGTACAGTAAGAATCATTGCGTGATGTATGTGTGTGTTGGTATTGTTCAATTATTGTTTCGTTTACCCCCTTTTAAAAATAAATTATTAAAAAATAAGTCGTTACAGACTTATGGTAATAACAGTTATTAAGACGTGTGAAATAATCATTGGACTTTTTACGATTTTCAACATCGGCGGAACGGCCGCATGGTCATTGTGTCCGTCGTTCCTTTAAAGCCCTCGACAAATCCGTCGCCATTTTGTATTCACGTAGCACCCATGATTGTTGTTTTTAACACCCTCGGTTATTTTCTTATCACAATATTCAGAATAGGTACTGCGCATGCTCGGAGCAACAAAAATCACCTTACCATTAATATCAAGGAGGACTATAATTAATAATAGATATTATTATTTATTTATATTACCTACTGCAATTACAAAATAAATGCGTTATAAATTCCGAATAAATCGACCAAAATACTGTTAAATTAATGATGAACTATGAAAATGCATTTTAATAAGATTCTTTTAAACGTTTCCACCCGTAGACTAAGAAATAATGAAATGCTGTTCCTCGGTCATCACATGACCAATTATGGCGCACAGGCACCTTTACCCAGAATGATCAGGCGGCGTGAACGATCATCAAGATCTTGATTATTTTGGTGTAAGGATGTCTTTCTTTATAAATCAGCTGAAGAATCTGTATAGTTAGTTAAGCTTATGCTTTATGTTCTCAAAATCTTTTGATTAATTTTGATAATGGTATTTCCTACTCAGAAATTGAGTTTTTACTCACTTTAAATTTCCCGAGCCGTTAAATTCAATATTTAAAGCGCCCTTGAGGTATATTTATACGAAAACGGCGCTATATAAATTATCCATAATAATAATAATAATAAACAGTACCTACCCATAGTGCTTATTAAAATAATAATTTTAAGTGAATGCCGATTCATTCAGTGATTTTATTAAATGTATTTACGCAACCGCAAATTGTCTTTATTCAATATTAGCAAGGAAATGAATATTATGGAGTGTGCAGGAAGCGAGAACGGTCATGAATAAACCATTAGGTAATGTTAAATATTGTAATATGATGGATTCTGGTAGCCGTACGAGATAAAATGGTAATACGGAGTCTGGTCAACAGATAAAAGTGAATTCAGAGTAGGGAAAAGTAGGGCGAAACGGATCATCGGGCAAAATGGGATGGCATTAAAATACAAATGTTCTTTTGTTGATTGATTCGGCATTCACTTTGTAACACTTCATAATGAATTATGATTAAATAGAACAATGTTATATGTTACTATTAATTGGTTTATTCAATAAAAATAGAATTTACCTACACTACCTGGTTTCGGGAGTAATGTTCTTTTAAAAAAATAATTGGAATATGAGCACTATGCTACAAGTTACAATGCCCAGATTTATAACTTGCACCTTGCACTCCCATGCTTCGATGAATAGTATGCAGTATGATGGAAAAAAAAGTTTTAGCCTTCTAACAAAAAATAAGATTATGGTTGATGTTGATGGCAGTTATGTGGTTTTACTTTTCACAGGGGTTCTTGACCATTCCAGGTTCCATTTTCAAAGAAATTACATCTCTGCCTTTCATGTAACAAGGTGATCAGATTCACTGTACTTGGCTGTAACCTAATGCAGTGCCCTATGCACCATTGTGTGCGGATATGAGAATGTTAGTTATAAAACACCCCTGGAGATATCAAATTTGTATTGACGGTCAAACCATTTTACTAATATAATTCTGTATTTTTTTCTGTTTTCTTTTTTTGTGTTTTTTTTATAGTTCATGTGTTGTTATTTTTTTTCTACCCTTACTTTGTTTAGTTATTCGGTAGGAACTATGTTATTGGGCTTTAGTTAATGTATACTTGACTATGTATTGTTTTAATTAATGTGATTGCTGTTGAGTTCCCAAAGAAATAAATAATCTGGGGTACCCTTTGTTATGGCCTAACAGCAGGAGTAGTGGGTTACCTACCTTCTAAATAATATTAAACAGGGTTTTTTTTTTCTAGTTAATTAATAGTTTGTATGTACGTATTGGGACGTTAGCTCCCGTATGTCTTTAAATTCAGATTCGCGTTCCGCAGTTCTACCGTATACTAGAGGCGATTGCATATGCGATAAAATACACTTAATATAGAAAATAATCTGTTTCAAATTGGGCAGTCTGCCACAGTGGCTACAATGCCCCACACGCCCCTACAAGTAGTAATGAGTATTTCGTAAGTCGGAAATAAGCGTAGGTGAACGCGAGCAAAACTGATTTATATGGCACCGCTATGCGCTGTAATTAAATTATTCTATCGATATAAATTCTTAAGCGTTCTATATTACTTGAAATTAGGTTTAATTGGTAGGGGCGTTGTCCGTAAACTAATTAAAAGTTTAGAATGTAGGTTACTTATGTGGGATTTAATGTTACGACCCTGAACCCTGTAATTTGTATTTTGTGATAGCTTGTCCAACGGGGATTATTGATATTATGTATGAATATAGTAAAGATATTATGTTTAAATTTTTGAAAAATAACATATATCAGGTACAAGAGTTACCTACTTATAAATATAAGAATAAATATAGGTTTCGGAAAACTGAACTCTGGATCAGCTGCAAAACTTCATCAAATAGTTGCAAGGGTTGTGAGATGCATATGATATTTAAGATCTCCCTGGTTAAAATATTACGGTACGGTAGTTAGTAAAAACTAGTTTATCATAGGAATAACGAGCCTTATTTTTATCGTCATGGTTTGGCTACACATGTAGGTACTACTGTCATTGTATTAAGTATATGTAAATACATATGAATATTTCTTATTTTATTGTTTTTATACAGCATGAGTCAAATTTATGAAAATATTTAAAAACTTGATGTCCAGCAGGTATAATACCAGCTCAAAAATAATTGCAACACGAAATGTGCAGTTTCTTACGGAACCCTCAGTAAAACTCTGGATACATTTTATTTATTTAATACTTTTAAGGGTTTTAAGGTTTTAATAAAAGAAACATATTAACTATTATTAAATGTGCCGCACTTAAAACCACTGGCGGACGGTTTTTCGTATAAATTCGAGGAATACAGACGGAAAAGTTTTCTTCACAGCGTTTTATTGACGGCCAGTTATAACATTACTTGATTCCTCCGTACCTCCTCGTTAACATCTAAAACATAAACTAGTGTGATACTTGGTCGAACCCTCATCGGCCATAAATTTGCGGGGCAAGTAAAGGTAGTATTGTAAACGTAAAAAGGTAAAATAAATACAATCGGGTAGCTCGGAGAGTAGGAGGAGACATCAGTTTGTCGGTGCGTCGATAGCGCCGCCTCTACACAGGACTATAAATCTATATTCCCACGACCTGAACGAAAGATGCAATTGGGATACTAAACCCGTTTCCCATTCTGCCCCTCACCTCCCTACTTCGTCCCGCGCAAAACCGGTTGTCAGTCAACAAGCAAACGCGACACAGTGAGAAGCCGTAGCGAATTCGCCGACAAAAACGGCTAAAACAAAAATGTAAAAAAGTACGCATAATGGACACACTAATCACGTAAATTAAAAAACACATAAAATTACTAAATGTTGGTGCCGGCGGACATGCTGGCGGCGCAGTCAAAGATGCTGTATCAATTGAACAAGTACTACGCCGAAAGGGTGCAAACGAGAATGGGACAGATATCAAAATCGATCAGAGAAGTCTGCAAGGTCGTGCAGGTTGTATTTAAAGAAGTCGATGTGCAAGAGCCGAGGTTTATCTCTTCTCTGACAGAGTGCAACGGGATTAAATTTGATGGGCATTGTGAAGTAATTTATCACCATGGATTTCGACCTTGTCGACTAGTGGTCTTATATCTCAACTAAATGGGCATTTGCAACTTCGTGGACGATGGATCATTACCAGGGTGTGCCGTGTTGAAGTTAATTGACGGGAGATTAAGCTCAATGTCTCTTTGGGTGGAGTTCATCACGGCTTCGGGATACCTATCAGCGAGGCAAAGTCTCAGATCGCTGGCACCCCCCCCCCCCACGGTTCCAGGACTACGTCTCTTGGCTTAAGCGCCTGCGATAAAGTGTGTTTATAGAGATTCAGGCAAAATTATCGCTGACACAACAGAGGTAAAATTACGAATACGTGAACGAATCGTAGTTCAGATAACGCCAGCTTTCAAGTGAGCTGGGGTCTGGCCTCGGTCCGCGGCGCATTGGCCTATACCACAAATACCTTGGCCGCATCCAAATCTAGTAGGCAGAAGTACAAAAACAGATTTCATTTGATCTCTTATCCAAGGAATGCATCGCGCTGCAAGGAAAGCTGTCAGCAATAAAGGGCGACGCGTGGGTGCTTTCTTTCTTGGAAGCTGAGAACAGACTGCTACAAGGCGGCTGCAGAAGACGATGTCTCAGACATCTGCTAAACGTCGCTGAGAGGTGAGGGCACCTATTGTCTACCAGGAAACCCAGTAACGGGCTACAACTTGAAGACGTTTCTTCTATACGAGTGTGAAGAAGCATCCCTGAGATGAACTTGAATGGGACGAGGCGTTGCGTTGGAGACAGGATCAACGGAATATTCCTCCAGTTAATCTCTTGTCTTCAATGCAGATTTGAGATGTCAATCATTACTTCCTTCCTAACCGGGATCTCTTCAAAGGGAAGTCTCCGAGCGCTTTGGAGAACGCTGCCAAGCAAGTTTGGAGGCTGACGAGAGAGATGCTGACCAATACGCGTTCACTGGAAAAACTTTAAATATAAAACAACGATCTCGGAAAACTTTTACTTATGAGGTGCTTTACTGGTCGATAAGACGGTTATTTTAAACGCATTTTAATTATCAGTTGCGAGCGAAATCGTCAAATTAACTAGTCATTTTTAATTTGTCACGTACTTTATTTAGTGTATCGATGAAACGGCAAGTTAAACGGTATCTGTGACTTTAAGCATAAGTATAGGCTGTTTATCCTGAAGACAAAGTTTTTTGTGATATTTATTTTATTGATTAATATTTAATTGTTATACATTTAATATACATTCCTACCTATTTTTTTGTGTATTACTCATTGTACGCATGCGCTTATTACGTATTGAAAGATTTTTTTATTTAGAGATTAGAAAAATTCTGTTAATTGTTAGCTTAATTTAAGTGTTAAAAAAGTATACGAAAAGTCATTCCATTGATTGCTTTATAAAAAAAAATGAATGTAAAATTAGAAAGAGCGTTTACATGCATTAGCTAATTATTAAAAAATTTAGACTTTTATATAATATTATGCTATAAACATATATCATTAAAACACCTACTTGATGAGTTTCAGAGATAACAAATGCCTATTTAAAGTAAATTTATAAATAAAAGTTTATGCATCCATAATAATAAACACTAATTACAAAAAACCTGGATTTATTGTCCGTTCGACGTTTTTTCGATAAATAATATTAATTAAAATTTATATATTTCATAATTACAGTAGATACCTAAGTACGTTCGACGTCACTAAGGTACTCAGTTTTTTAATATAAATCTCATAAGTTTAGTCAGTAGGCAAATTTTGAAATCATTTTTCAAAGGCTTAAAAAAGGCTCTATATAATAAATATTTAAAAAATCAATTTGATACAAAATATTCTGTATGTAGTTAGGTATTCGAACCCACGACCTCAAGCGCGGTAGCAAACGCGCTACCACTTATCGTACGAGGCGGAACGAACCATGAAATACTTATTTACATGTGAGTTTTCGTATTTATATTTCATGTGTGAAACCTTGGACTGGTTACTGAAGCGTAAGAATGATCATCCTACCTTATTTTTCAAACATGATCTAAGAGACGTAAGTGACACTTCATACTGAGGTGTAAAAATGCAGTGCCCTATGCACCATTGTGTGCGGATCTAGGGAAAGTAGTAGAGAGTCTGATTTCTGTAGGTACCTTCATACCTGTACATATTAATTATTTGTTATGTCTAAAAAAATTATAATTCCAACGTGTTAGTATAATCATTATGTAATTACGTTTCAAGGCATGATTAAAATAGAAAAGTTTATTAAAAATGTTTATCCCATTTTAAAACAACTTATTATTTTTCATCTAACCTCTCTCACAACGAAGAAGCGACAATATTTTTAATTAAATTTATTTTGAACAGGGATTATATTTTATAAAATAATATCTGCAGGTGGATTAAGGAGTCATGTGAATTAAAACATACGTTAGTTATGTGATTCTTAAATTTTCTAGAAATAACAAGATTTCGCGTTAGTATTAATGGCGTAAAAACTAGTAGGCACATTTTTTTCCTTGGATGTAAATAAAGGTTGATAGAAAAATCAAACATCAAACATTTATTTTTCTCAAGCCTTTTCCATGGATGTAATAAACAGTTGATAGAATAATCAAACATCAAACATTTATTTTCTCAAGCCTTTTCCATGGTTGTAATAAACAGGTGATAGAAAAATCAAACAATCAACATTTATTTTCCTCAAGCCTTTTTCCATGGATGTAATAAACAGTTGATTAGAATAATCCAAACATCAAAACATTTATTTTCTCAAGCCTTTTCCATGGATGTAATAATCAGTTGTTAGAAAAATCAAACATCAAACATTTATTTTTCTCAAGCCTTGTCCATGGATGTAATAAACAGTTGATAGAAAAATCTAACTTCAAACAGTTATTTTTCTAAGGCCTGTTCCATGGATGTAATCAAACATCAAACATCAAACATTTATTTTTCTCAAGCCTTTCCATGGATGTAATAAACAGTTGATAGAAAATCAAACAGTTTTTTTTTTCTCAAGCCTGAGAGTTTATCTATGTATTGTCATGTTATTCTCACGCCTATCGTGAGAATGACACTCCTAACTCTCCTTTAACTTATTAAAAATAGCAATTTAACTTTTGACCCCCGTTATTCCCACCTTATTTCATTGCCAAAGAATCTGCTCTATGGTAAATGAAATCTCGCGCGGAGATTTTTGTCTATGATTCCCTTCCAAAGCAACTGTCATGGCGTTCGGATGTCTCTATTTTTTGTACATGCCGTCCGGACATAAAAACCGAGGGAATTATGGCGAATTCGTAAGTGTTGTAGCCTTTTAATATCAATTTAAATCCCCGAATCAAACTACGTATTACAGCCTAGTCTCTTTGATCTTTTTCAGGTCTAATTCCTTCCTTTATATACTTCCCTACTCCAAATATGTATTGACATAATATTATAATTTAAAATGGCCTAGACACGGATCGCTGTCTAGGAGCTAGTTACCGAGTGTCACACGCTGACCGGTACATTACATCATGCAGATTATTATCCTATATCTGTCATCTCTCACACGTGAAATTTCCGGACCACGTGTGAGGTTATACTTACATTGATGCTTCAAAAGACTGATTTATAAAGCTTAACCTCGTGCATGTCCTGATGTGGACAATGCACACTTACGATACATGGATTCTTCACCTCTCTTCAAAATTTCCACCACTACGTAAAATGAAATTCTTAACCTCCAATTTACTTCATTCATCTCAATACTAGACTGCATTTTCTTTAATCTTCGATGGTACAATATTTTATTAGTAAATTCCAGTATGAATGATTCGATGGATGGATTCATTATTTAAGTTTGCAACATATTTGTAATTATCTCTTTTATATATATTGTCAACATTATAACCTATATACTTACCGTGCCTAGCACATTATCATAACTTGTAAACTTACTTATTTTTCATTACACACACTGAAATTCTGCATCCTTGTTTTTATTTATATTCTGAACTCTGTGGTATTACAATCCTTGCTAACTTCTATAAATTTTTGTGAGTCTCTTGTTAACTGATTGAGCCATGCTGGTGAGCGTCTGAGGATAATGAGCAAATCAGGTAAGCCTCCCATCCTCAACGTTACAGTATCTACCTTATTCATTTTTTTAAGTATCTATGTTCCTCTCATAAAAAATCAAAATTTTAAAAAGGTAAAGGTATCTATAATATATATAAGCTCCTAGTTATTACTGTAATTCTAAATGAAGCTGAAGAGCAAAAAGCTAATAAAGTCTAATGCGCACTTTATGCGGGACCGAAAACTGCACAGTTTCTTGTTCAGAAAACTGTACAGTCTGTCAAAAGACACGTTAAATAAATGTATATTTTTTATGCGCGATCGTTTGTTTGCACACAGCAAATTGTTTGTTAATAGGTATAGCTAATAACGTAAATATGTTTTTTTTTTAAAGCATTAAATATATCAATATTAACTTAAGCGTTTACATAAAAAAAACATTAAATTTCAGGTCAGCCGAACGTCACGCCACCATTGAATATTTCATACAGTTTTCGCTTTATACGGGACAGTTTGCAAACAGCACAATAACCTGTACAGTTTTCTGTCCCGTATAAAATGCACTTAAAAATTGATATTTTATGGTACGCATCTGAACGGTGAGATTTCATTTTTATTTTATATATTAATTTATATTATAGTGTTATGCACACAGAGCTGCGTATAATAAATAAACAATAACATTTTAAGGCAATATACGAAACATAGCAGCAAATGTTTAAAATTTTGTTGCATTAGTTAATTACATTTTTACTATAATTTTATTCGTAACTCACCTTTTCAAGAGTGTAAAAAGTTAAAACAAACCATTATAAAAATAAACATACGTACCTACATATTTTTAAAACTAAATTACAGACTTGTACATTTTTAAACGTAATTTCTGAATGAAATCCTCTTATTCCGACATCCATGTTCCTACAAATCCAAAAAAAATCCTTGCAATTTTTTTTTAAATACGCCTTACTTGTATTTGTCCAAGGAGCTTTATCCAATGCCGGTTGTATTATTTTATCTAAAGCATAAAATTACAATGAATTTTATGGCAGAACAAGCGATAAATTGGATAAAAGTAGGAGAATCAGAATAAATATACAGTTACTGATATGTTAATGAGGGAAAAATTAAAAGTGTTCAACAGTGATTCTCTGTTATGGGATCCTATTACATAATACTAAAAAATATGATGAAAAATATTTTAAGTTAAGCAGAGTGTTTCGACAGTAAAAAAAATATTTTAGGTAGGTACTTTACACAATAGAAGCTACTTAAAATCTATCGAATAATTATTAAGGGTAGAATGAGAACAGCATTAAAAATTTGGGTGTTTCTAAAGTGAATTTTTGATTTACAAAGCTTTAAAAAGCAAATTTATCACATATTTATGTACGTATATTTCAGACTATTTTCTGGGGAAAAAGCATGCCGATTTTTTTGAAACGTATATGAATTCAAATAAAATAAATATCTAACGCAAACGAGAAGCCCTATTTTTTTGCCCTTTTTACATAATTTGTCTGGATACCTATAAACTATAAGCGACTATAAGTGGCAGAAAAAATTGTAATTAAATATATATTAAATTCCAGTAAGCCGGTGAGATATTTTTTTATTATTACTATGCATATTATTTTTTTCTGTAATAAAATAAAACCGACATTTTGCGCCAAATTGAAGGTATGTAAGCGGCGCCGCTAACTTTGTCTATTGTTCTAAGTATGGGGCAAAACTTTTTCTATTATTATTATTATTATTATGGATAATTTATATAGCGCCGTTTTCGTATAAATATACCTCAAGGGCGCTTTAAATATTGAAATTTAACGGCTCGGGAAATTTAAAGTGAGTGAAAAACTCAATTTCTGAGTAGGAAATACCATTATCAAAATTAATCAAAAGATTTTGAGAACATATAGGTCTTAAGTTTCTTTCGAAACATCACTTCACTCTCACAGTTGCGCACTTCTGGTGGAGAGCATTCCAAGCCACAGGGCCCGCAACCGCAAAAGCGCGCTCTCTCCAAACTTTGTGCGCTGATTACGGATCGGTACTAAAACCCTGCCTATAGCTGTAGATGTAGCTGATCGAAGTGTGAGACGTCTTTCAGCTAGTTCATCTGGAATGCAAAGCTCTTTTAAATACTCTGGAGCGGCATCATGCATGGCTTTGTACATTAGCCAACAGAGTTTGTATTCTACTCTTTGTGGAAAGCGCAGCCAGTGCAGTTTCTTTAGCAGTGGGGTGATGTGGTCGAACTTAGAAATTCCGAAGATATGTCTAGCTGCAGCGTTCAATACTGATTGCAGGCGAGTCATTTTATTCATTGGTAGTCCGGCGTATACTATATACCGTTACAATAATCGACTCGAGACACTACAAACTCCTACTAGATCTATCCTCGATATTTTCGAAACAATTTGAAATAGCATGCGTTTAAAAAATATGAAATAAACGTATTGTGAATCGATCAGCCAGATGGAAATAGATTGAAATGAATCGGAACGACTGATTAACCGGTAGCGGCGATCGTTTGAGCCGAGATTCGAACCGAGGGCCGAATTCTCCGCAGCCGGATCATGGATCACTGCGCCACGACTTGACATCAACATTTAACATTAACATAAAGATCAGAGGATAGACCGCCGCAGCCCACGTCCGAGATTAAACAGCGCGATTAATCAAAATCGATAAGGCTCGCTGAATACGAGACGTTATCAAGATATTGTCGAAATTTCAACATGTAAAGATTTTAAATACGCCATTTCAGAGAGGATAGAACGCTACACCGCTCTGTCCTGACACACTTTCTTCGCTTCCTCCATATTATTATTTATTTAAACACCTCAACAGGCCAGGAGGCACAACTACAGAGGGGAACACCGCCCCCAACACCCCCAGGCTTGAGAAAAATTACTTTTAATTAAATTACAATTTTGTGTTCTCATCGGGAATCGAACCCAGAACCTCCGTATCGTGAGTGCGGCGTCTTAGCCATTACCTACGCTACGGAGACCGCCGAACATTCATACAAGACATCTTTTCATGCAATAGTGGGTTCTTCCCGATAGCATGAATATCCTTGAAAACGTTATAAATATTTAAAGTATATTTTTACAATACCAACGATATAAAATACGATGATCAAAAATTTTGTTTTCATTTATAAATTTATGTTTTAAAAACACGCAAATACGAATAATTTTTAACGCCCGTTATTGGCTAATGACGTCATTCCCGTCACCGTGAAAGGCGTGAAATTCATTCCGTAGTGAGCGCCTATATTACTGTGACGTCACACCGCATGCGCGCCAAATGGAGGATTTTGCGAGCGATTTGAAAAAGTGCTATTTCAAACCGCGCTAGAAAATTCATATGACATCGTAAAAATAAAATAAAAATTCCCTTGATATTGTAATTTTTCAATCAATTTTTTGAAATCAAAAATAAAAAATCGGAAAGAGCCCAATTATTCCGACTTTTCACGTGTCCAATTTCAAGTAGGTAGGTACTTAAAATCAATGAAGATTTAAAAATAAATAAATTTATGTCTGTCTCTGAAGGATTTGCGGTGTGCGATGTTTTTATTTTGTAAGGAGTGCAAAGGTGAGGCAACTGACGCAGAAACCATATATATATGACAACTGTCGTCAGGTAAGGGCCGAAAAAAAATGGCTGTTTCGTTTCTCATGGAGTACCTACCTAAATATTATAAAACACTTATTTAAATGCGATTTTTCACATAAAAATATTTCATTTATTTGTGATAAGTAGGTACCTACGTTACCAAGGTATAACACGAAAAATTTCATGTGAAAATTCACATTTAAATAAACATCTCATTGACCCCAATGAGTAGGTACTTAGGTATTTAAAAAAAAAGGAAAAATTGTAAAAATTAATCTAGCATTTTTTTCTCTCTTTAAACTCACAGTTTATAAACATTTTTTTTTATCATAACTTAACCAGATCGCTGACTTTCTTAATTAAGACGTAACATAAGTATAGGGTAGGTGTTATGCACATATCATCATAATATATACCAACGTCATCGAAGCGTTAAATAATATATCATATTAAATTTATTACGGGGCCAGCCAGACCCTAAAATGTAGTAGGTACCCGAAAAGGAACGAAGATTGATGTCTTGCTAGTTTCTGGCAAATTAACAAAGGTTCATTGTGTTTTTATTCCGAAGTGAAAAATTTAGGCGGGGTTGAGCTACTTAATATTAATTTAGGACCGTGAGGTTGTGGGTGCTTTATAACAGGGGCGATGTGTACCTAGATAAAAAAAAAAAAAGTTTGAAATACGGAAGAAGGAGGTAGGTAACATAATAAATAAATAAATAAATTGATTAATGACCTAAATTAAATTAAATTATTAAGTTGAATTACATAATTTACATACCTACTTTAAAAGTTTTTTTTAACAACATTATGTGTACAAATACTTGTAGTCAAATTACTGGATTATACCCATGCTGGGCTAATATCAGATATTATTGATATCCCAATAGACAGAGAAACTCTGGAAACGAATGTGGATTATCTAGGCGTTTACCTACACCAATAAAGATTAATTGCCAAAAATGCTTAACAATCTTCTCAACAGATGTCACCAGTGAGAAAATCACTTGTAATGTGATATTACGAACGCGAGTTCAATATTTATTTATTTATTTATGGATGATTTATAAAGCGCTATTTTTGCGAGAAATCGCCTCAAGAGCGCTGTACAATAAAGAGGCTAGACCACAACACGTTTTGCAGCTACCAAGCGCATGAACGGTTGGGGTTCTATTCTAGTCTCCTACAGTTACAGACTTACATAGTAAAATAAAATATTTTGAAGTTAATTAATTTACATAGATTAATATTGAAACTAGTAAATTATATAGATAATATTAGAAAGGTATAGGACAAAGGTGATAGTTACAAGTTTAAAGCAGAATTAAAATATATAAGTTTCAAAATTTGTCATATCAGATGATGGGCGGAATGGGGAATGCTGTAATACATCAAGTGGCCACTTAACCCAGCCAATGACAGGTCATAAGCCCTGTAAACGCCTGGATAATCCACATTCGTTTCCAGAGTTTCTCTGTCTCTGTTGGGATATCAATAATATCTGAATTTAAAAGTTGATTATTTACTACTACTACCTCGTACTTTCCCTTATCCGCACCGAACGGTGCATAAGGCACTGCATCGGTACACCAAGTGCAGCGTATCTTGATCATTTTAATAGGTGCATGAAGGAGGGTGATCAGTCATACGCTTCAGTACCAGTCCAAGGTATCGAACGTGAAAATTATATTAATATAAAAATATGAAATCGAACCCGCGACCTCATGCACGGTAGCCAAATGCGCTACAACTATGCGGACGAGGATTATTGACTTACGAAAAAATTTCATAAATTATATTTTAAGTTCACTGAAAAAATTGCAGCAGCCAACTACGGTTATTTATTCAATAACCATGGTAATATTTTTTTTCATTTTACCTAGATAATGTGAATAAATTTTTCCGTGAAAGGTAAGTTAATGCAAACATAATTAAAAATTCAGCCGTTTTAGGAGATAGCCCGATTGCCCAGGAAAATAACGCAATTCTAATTAGCGAGTTGAAATTAATTGATTCAGCACCAAGCATAAAAGCGTGTGGTATCAATGTGAGAAAATTATGTAGGTATTTCATAAGTCCATAAATATTATTCCATAGAGCTAATTATAAATAACAAAAACGAGGAGTTTCATTAAATTTATTAATCGGAATATAACAATGGTTTGATTAAGAATTCCGTACATTAAAAGGCATCAAAGAGGATCTTCGTGGTTATCCATTATGATCAAAAACGTCAAGACTCCTTGTCAACACTTTTGTACAGGCGCTGTAGTAGAGGGGGCGGGGCATAGGGGGAGGAGCCTGAATTTATATACTTTGCTTTGTCACTCTCACGCAGGCGTCCTTCTCGCACTTACACAAAACCCGCCTACACCAGACACGCAGACCCGCCGGAGAAATCAACAGTCTCCAGTCTTTCTTCGACTTCCTTACCCGACGGTCGCGTGTCATAACCCTCCTTAACAACATGCTTTCATGTCACGAACAGTTGTGTACTAAGTGAAAATAATCAATTGAATAAAGACTGCGGTGATTTTCGGTACATTTTATGGTTATACAGAGGATCTGATTCGTTCATATGTTGTTATCAAACGGTCAGGAAAGCGGCTCCAAGATGCTAGTGCCGGCAGACATGCTGTCGGCCCAGACGAAACTTGTCTACCAGATGAACAAATACTGCTCCGAGAGAGTCCACAGCAGGAAGGTGCAGATTAGCAAGACTATACACGAGGTGTGTAGGGTCGTCCAAGATGTCTTGAAAGAAGTGGAGCTTCAAGAACCAAGATTCATATCGTCGCTTACGGACTATAATGGACGTTTTGATGGACTGGAAGTGATTTCGCCAAACGAGTTTGAAATCGTGATCTATCTCAACCAGATGGGTGTCCTGAATTTCGTCGACGATGGAAGCCTCCCTGGGTGCGCTGTGCTCAAGTTAAGCGACGGCAGAAAGCGCTCCATGTCCCTCTGGGTAGAGTTCATCACAGCTTCAGGATACCTCTCAGCCAGAAAGATCAGATCTCGTTTCCAAACCCTCGTCGCTCAAGCCTGCGACAAGTGCTCCTACAGAGACTGCGTGAAGATGATAGCGGAGACGACGGAAGTCAAATTAAGGATAAGAGAGAGGTATATTGTGCAGATAACGCCGGCGTTCAAGTGCGCGGGACTTTGGCCGAGATCTGCAGCACATTGGCCGGCACCAGCGGCTCCCTGGCCGCACCCGACCATAGTCGCAGAAGTCAAGACAGAAGGGTTTGATCTGCTATCCAAAGAGTGCATCGCCCTGCAGGGAAAGAACTCCGCTATGGAAGGCGACGCCTGGGCGCTGAACTTCTTCGAAGCAGAAAATAGACTACTCCAAGGGGGCTGCAGAAGAAAGTGTCTTAGCATCCTGAAGACAATCAGAGATAGGCACCTAGATCTACCAGGGAATCCTGTCACTTGTTACCACATGAAGACTTTGCTTCTATACGAGTGTGAGAAGCACCCCAGGGAACCAGAATGGGACGAGGGTGCTATCGGAGACAGAATAAACGGAATATTCCTTCAACTGATCTCCTGCCTACAGTGCAGAAGATGTCCGCACTACTTCTTACCTAACTTGGATCTGTTCAAAGGAAAGTCTCCAAGCGCCTTGGAGAACGCAGCTAAGCAAGTGTGGCGATTGACGAGAGAGATGTTAACGAACTCTCGCTCTTTTGAAAAACTGTGATAACTTCAAGAACATTGTGAAAATGAGACTGAGTAGTCTGAATATAGATATCCTAGTGTTTTACGTAAATAACTGGTCTATTGTTGTGTCGTGATAGGTCGTAAGATGGTTCGGATGATCAGAGATATGTGAATGTGAACTTCGTTAGTGTAAATTAAATCGTTAAAAGTTCTGGCACAATGTACAAAAGATGGCAACTTTGAAGTGGTGTAACCGTACTCAATCATAGTGTTATAATACTCATTTATAAAGTAGGTAAAACCATGAAATAATTTGAAAATAATAACATTTTAGTACCGATCACAGCGGCTTCAAGCGATCTGCAAACAGTTTTGTTTAAATATTTTAAATTCCTGTTATTGTTTTTTCATTATTACCCCGATTATTTAATCCGATGGTTTCATCCATTCGAAATAGCGTAATATAACAGACACTCTAGATTGTTAAGTAAAACTTATTAAGTTCTCAAAGTGATTCCTATTAATATATTTTTTATAAATAAATTCGAGATGTACAGACTTGTATTTATTAAAATTATAAATAAATCAAAATTCGTTAAAATACTACAGCTTTATCATTTACCATTATATCACCTAACTATAAGATTAATATAACCTAATTTTTAGGACAGGAATAAGAACAAGCCCAACTGATTTTTTTTACTACTTTCCCTTATACGTACCCAATGGTGCATAGGGTACATAGGTACATTAAGTGCAGTGTATCTTGATCATTGTTACATGAAGGCAAGATGATCAGTCTTATGCTTTAGTGCCAGTCCAAGGTATTACATATGAAATATTTTTATGTGAACAAAACACCTAAACATGAATGATTAATATCTATCATAAAACACCTACAAAGATTGATGTTTTAAATAGAATGAAAGTTATGTAAGAACTTATAAATTAACTGTAGGTATTATACAAGAAATGTAAATACCTACTTTGTAATAGGAATCGCCGTATTGCATTAGCACTTTTAATTATTGTCAGTTAAAATTTGAATGACACGACATTAGGTATTTACTTAAACGTAATTGAAAATTTTTATTTATTTATTTTACGTTCTACAAGCGATGTTTGAACAATTACAATTTTCACACCAACATAATAAACAATGTTTTTTTTATTGGCGAGATAGGTTAAATTCAAACCAATAAATGGTTACACTTCGATTTCTATACCAATCTATGAAAATAAAATACCTAGATAGCGTGACAAAATAATATCACGTTTATGACGCCAATCACTAAGTTTTACGACAGAGAATTTTAATGATGGATACCTGAAAATAATATGTTATCAATTTATATTAATTTTATATATTAAGTACCTACCTACCTACACGCCACCACTACCACTTTCCCTTATCCGCACCCAATGGTGCATAGGGCACTGCGTTGGTACGCCAAGTCCGGTGTATCTCGTTCATTTTTTAAACACACATCAATATGAAAATAATACAAATATTTCATGCTGATCCCCTACGGGAATAGAACATGCGACCTCATGCACGGTAGCCAAATGCGGTACCACTATGCTACGAGGTAGACCTACCTACCTAGCTATTTAACTGGATACAAAGACCCTACATAAAACTAAGGTACATTTATAATATGATTTTTTTGTATTTACTGGTACCTACTAGCCTATTTAACTAACTAACTAACTAACCATCACGCCATTTCCCCGAAGGGGTAGGCAGAGAGGATAGAACGCCACACCACTCTGTCCTGGCATACTTCTCTTGCTTCCTCCACATTCATACATCTTCTAATGTACGCACGTCGATTATTCCGACTTCTTACATGCCCACTTTCAAGCACTTGTTTTACTTGATCATGCCATGTCTTTCTCCTATTTATCTATATTTAAAATATATATAAAAAAATTTAGGTTCCGTATGTTTGTGAACGAATCTCGGAAAGCTATCGATGGATGGACTCAAAAATTTCACAGAACATTACATTTTAGCAGAAGGGTGTTTCTATATACTTTTTATCCGGAAGTTCCAACGGAAACGGAATATTCTATGCGTTTTGTCATGACTAAAAAGTACCGAATGACAGTTGTACACAGCGCCGCCATTTTGACAATTTTAGCCAACGTTCCAAAAATTTATACAATTAGGAATAAAAATAATTTAATCGGATATAAAAATCCAATTATATCTGACAAATGCTAGACTATTTTTATTTACTTGTTTAAAAATTAATATCAGACAAAGCCACAGTGAAGTGCGGCCAGTTTCAGCTAGTAGGAAATAAATATGAAAGGTAAAAATATATCTTGAAATACCAATGTGCTATGTACCCAACGGAATCGATGGACAAGCAGCAATTTTGTACCTAAATACTAAATTGCCTCTCATCTTTAAAATTATTGCCGTTTTTCAGTAGACGGATTTTAGAAAATCAAAAAACATTTCTTTCAAAGATGAGTATTTTTGGCTGTCAGCTCTCAGAAAGATACCTAATGCTTAGGACAGTTCATTCGCTTTTCATTTTTCCATCATTAAATGTGCAGAATATCACAAAAAAACTGTTGAAAATTAATTAATAATAAACTAATCAGTAGGTACAATTATACCGAATAAGCTAATTTCAATATTGATTATTGTACAATTTAATTAGAGCTAAATTCACACATAATAAAATGACGTAAAATACATACATATCTAACTATATAAATTTCGCCACAATTTTATTTTCACGATATAGGTACCTAATTGAATTCTAACATAATGATATTTTTTAGAAAAATGTTTTGGACAAAAATATACAAAAACGTGTACGTAGGCAATGTAGGCATATAAATATAAATATCAATATATAATAAATAAATTGCCGAAAGGTAGGTATATCAATAGGTAGGTACCTTTACTGTATATAAACGTTTCTACGTCTAGCATCGTTAATAAGCCATGATAAATCATACAAAATTCATCTATTTATTAGGAAGGATTGATAAATATTGCTTCCAATTAATTAGGCTAAATCTCGTGAAGATTTAATGAGTTAATTTCGGGATATTTTTGGGCGGCATAGTGACTCGAAACAAAGGCGGGGCGGCACTTTTGTGAGTTCTCGCTTAACCCTCTAGGTGTTTAAATCACGGTCGTAACGAACGAGCGAGATAATATTATTTACTATGGTAAAAAATCCGACTATGTGAAAACTGAAATGCGAGTAGGCGCGCAAAGGGTTAACGGCACCACTGGCTCTCAAACAGTGATATATTCATTTAAAAATCGATGGCTTTTTTCTTTTTATAGGTGCACGGAGACATATCAAAGTATGCACAATATTCAGAAGTACACCGTAATTAAAAACTTGTAAAAGTGATAAAAGAGAAAATTTAACTGTTCTGAGTATTAAGTAAAGGTGTGGCGGGTCGACAACGACGGCACGAGCCGAACATTGCCGAACGCCGACGTAGAGCGTACGAACGGGCCAAACCGGCTTCGAGAATACTACCGGATTCCGACCTCACCGCACGCGTCTTCTCGAGGCACAAAATTACCGCCAATTTAGATTTACCAACTTCATTTATTTTTTGCCTAATATAGTTATTAGAATCCTTCTTTCAATGTGTTAACTTCAGTAGTTTAGTTTCGTGAATAAATCTTTGTGTGTAAAACGTAAGTACCCTGTTTTACTTGCTCTCATTCTGTGCACCCACATAACTTTGTACATCACACAATTAGGCCACCAACTAGGTGCCTACATAAAGGTGGGTAACTACACCACAAAAGTGGTATACCCCGACGTTTGAAACACGAAAAAACACAACATTAAACAATCAATCACGGTGACCCCATTCAAATGCCATAAAAATTGCGCAAAAATTTCAGACAGAAATATCTTCGCTTGACAAAATTGTACAACAATTATTTTTTTTTTAACTTATTGTAAGGTTAATTAATTTATTTCAAAGAATTAGATTTTTCAAAGACCGAGCGAATCGAGTGTGAATTTTCTGTCGGTAACAATCTTCAATGTAAATGTAACTAATGTAAAGGTAATTAATGTAACTAGTGAATTGATTAAACAGTGATTAATTTCTTAACAATATTACTCGGCCGGGATTAATTCAAACAGGTGATTCATAATTTAACTAAAATTATTATAAACAAACATAATATAATACGTTCGAGCGACTCGCTCACCAAAAATCGCACGCCGAGTAATACATTCCTACAACACATATAAATTTTATTTTTTCTTATTTTTCTTGAGTCGAACACACACAAACAATTCACACGAACATTTACATACATAGGGTGCCAGATTGAGTGGAGGTACTTACAAGGTACCGGAAAATAATTTTTATTTATAGTTCTTAAAATTTTGATTTTTTTTTCAAAAATCCGGTACATAATTATTTTTTTCAAATATTATATGGCGAGACGAGCGTGACGTAGGCATCCGAAAGTTTTCTCCTTGTGAACGCACTGTGGGAGTAAGTTTTTTTTTTTTACCAGCGAAATTTATCGGAAATATTTTTCAGCTGGCGCAGTCGTTCACAATACTTGCAATTTGTAAAATTTTATTTTTGTAAACAACTTGAAACTATCAAACAAACAGATATTCGGGCGGCTAAGCCGAATGTTTAACTTAGTACGTGGACATTAGTATCCATACTTTTTTTTTTCTATATACATTATATTGTGTGACAGTACTATATATGTTTATATTTTTAACCTAGGCTATGCATGTTATTATGTGTTACAGATTTGAAGTTTTACCATAAACATTTTTAAACTTGATATATTGTACAACGGACAATCAAAAGGAATATTAATATCGAGGGGACCACTCAGGCTTGGAGAATACAAATACCTAATAGTTGGAAAATGTGTTCCGCCGTATGGTAAAAATAATTATTTAAATTTTCTGTTTTTAATTTTCTTTTCTATAACTTGCACAGTACATACATAACAAATAGTGACTCTGACATTTAAAAAAAATAAATATTTTTGTTTGAAATTTAAATTTAAATTTAAATTTAAATCTAATAATTTAAACTTAACTTTTTAATACAACTACACTCATTATTGAATACTTTTATTTCAATATTTTTAACTTATACTGTAATCATTATTACATACATTTTTCTGAATATTTTTTTTTTTAAAACGAATATTTTTAAACTGTAAACAATGGCTAACAAAGACAACACTGACTTGACAAATATCAACACAGCAAACAACATGTGCCACACGGATAGAATTAGCGTTAAACTACCACAGCTATGGGTGAACAACATCGAACTTTGGTTTAAACAGATAGAAGCACAATTCGAGTTGGCAAACATAGTTTCAGAAGACGCACGTTATAGTCACTTAGTGTCAAAACTTGAACAAACGCACATAGAACAAGTTTCAGATATTTTACTCATGGAACCGAACCGAGCAAAATATACGAGGCTGAAGGAAGCGATAATCCAAACGCATGGGCTGTCCACAGGACAGAAAGAGAGAAAAACTGTTTTCTTCCTTACAGCTTGGGGATCGAAACCCATCCAGCCTACTTAGAGAGATGCGGACGCTAGCAATAGGTTTACAAATAGACGAAACGACGTTGCAATACTTGTGGATACAACAACTGCCCAAGACTATCCAAGCACATTTAGCCATAAGCGAAGATGACTTGGATAGGCAAGCGACGATAGCAGATCGCCTAATACAGGTGTACACACAGGATAATGTAGCGGTAGTAGGTACCAACAATAAAAATAACATTTGTAGTTTAGAACAGTCCGTACAAGCTCTAACCCATAAGGTAGAGAGTTTATTTCACACAATCAACAAACAGCATAGTCACAACAACAATAACAATAGATTCAAACACACAACAAGTAACAGCAGTAACAATTTCAATAACAACAAATACAACAACAATTTCAACAAAACAAGCTATAGGGCCAACGGAAATAACAAGAAAACTATTCTTTGTTACTTCCACACAAAATTTGGCGATCAAGCTAAGAAATGCGTCACACCATGTGAATTTAAACCGCATCTAGCTTCAAAAAACTAGATGGTCGAATCATAGCGGAGGCGGCTGATTCAACCAACACAACACGTCTCTTTGTCAAAGATCGTGATACCGGTGTGTCATACCTCGTTGACTCCGGATCGGAAATATCATTAATTCCTAGATCTTTACACAAACGCCATGGAGAAAAGTCTAAGCTAATTCTCTATGCAGCGAACGGGACTACGATCCAGAATTTCGGAGTTACCACGGTAACACTGAATCTGGGATGTAAACAAATGTTTACATGGAAGTTTATAATAGGGATACGACACGCCCTATTATAGGAGCAGATTTTCTCCACAACTTCACCTGTTAGTAGATGTTAGGAACAAACGGTTAGTAGACAATACAAACGGCAAGACAGTCAGAGCATTTGACATCTCCACAAACAACAACATAACATGTTCCATATCATTAACAGACAAAACCAACATGTACCACTCACTCATATTGAAGTATCCACAACTAGTAGATATCAATAAACCATACGCAGGGCTGGATAAACACAACACAATCCACCATATAGATACCCGTGGCAAACCCGTTATGTGTAAGACTCGTCGGCTGTCCCCAGAACTACTGAGGCAGGCGAAGCAAGAGTTCGATCACATGGTGGCTCAAGGTATTTGTAGACCCTCCAAGAGTGAGTGGGCCTCTCCATTGCATATGGTGAAGAAGAGCGATGGTACTTATCGCCCTTGTGGCGATTACCGTAGCTTAAACGCACAGACGGTACCTGATCGTTATTCCTTTGCCACATATCCACGATATATGCAATGACTTAGGTAACTGTAAAATTTTTTCCAAAATTGACTTACAACGAGCATATCACCAAATTCCAATTAATGAAACTGACATTAAAAAGACAGCTATAACCACACCATTCGGGTTATTTGAATTTGTAAGAATGCCATTCGGACTATCATGCGCTGCACAAACATTCCAACGTCACATCAACGAAGTCACAAGAGGTCTAGAAGGAGTACACGCATATATCGACGATATATTGATCGCTTCACCAGACGAAGAAACACATGTGGAACACTTAAAAGCTTTGTTCCAGCGACTTCAAGATCATGGAATGGTGGTAAACCCATCTAAATGCGAGTTTGCCAAGAAAACACTGTTATTTCTTGGTTATGAAATTTCGGCTGAAGGCATCGGACCCTCGCCAACAAAAGTGGAAGCCATCACGAACCTCAACAAGCCCGAAACCATTAAGCAGTTGAGAAGATTTTTGGCCATGGGAAACTTCTACCGAAGATTCATACCACGAGCAGCACACAAATTGATACGACTACACGATTACCTCAAGGGAGCAAAAAAGAATGACAACAGAAAAGTAGAGTGGAACGAAGTCACTACACACGATTTCGAAGAGGTCAAGAACTCGCTGATCAACGCCACTAAGCTTAGCTACCCAGAGGAAAGCAGCAAGATGTCAGTGTGGACAGACGCATCAGATTACGCAATTGGAGGCGTGCTACAACAAACCACAGACGGCATCAACTACAAACCGATAAGTTTCTTCTCAAAAAAGTTGAACAAGGCTCAGTGTTCATATAGTACGTACGACAGGGAACTACTAGCCATTTTTGAGACTGTAAGGTACTTTCAACATTATCTGGAGGGCAGAGAATTCTGTATATACACGGACCATAAACCACTACAATTCGTGTTTAGAAGGAAAAGTCACGACAAAGAAAGCCCAGACAACTTAGATATCTAGACTACATCTCACAGTTCAGCACGGACATCAAATACATAAAAGGAGAAGACAACGTCGTCGCCGATACCTTATCAAGAATCGACATGATCGAACAAGAGGCAAACATATCGTTCGAAAAGATCCATAAGGAACAAAGGCAGGACAACGAACTACTCGCACTCTTGGGCGACAAGAACACTGCTCTGAACCTGATCAAAACCAACATGCAGGGACAAGAAATCGTCTTCGATCTCAACAAAGGCAACATGCGACCGTACATCCCAAAAACGCTACAGAGAGATCTTTCTTCAACCAAGTGCATAACCCTCAACCATGCAGGAGCCGACGCCACGACCAAGACCATCAGTCAAAGAGGCGTCTGGAAAAATATGAAAGCAGACTGCGCAGCTTGGACGAAGGCCTGCATACCCTGTCAGAAGAGCAAAGTCAACAAACACACGAGGACACCGATCATCAAGATCGACATGCCGAGACAGAAATTCTCGTGGTCCATGTCGACCTCATCGGACCTTTTCCACCATCAGAGGGACTGAGGTACTGCCTCACATGTATCGACCGATACACTCGATGGGCGGAAGTAATCCCTATCGCAGATATCCAGACCCACACAATCATCAGAGCCATCTGGGACAACTGGATTGCGAGATACGGCGTACCGGAGAAAATTATAACTGATCAGGGTAGGCAATTCATGTCTACGGACTTTAACTTGTTTTGTTCCAGATCAGGCATAGCACACTCCAACACGACGCCTTACCATCCACAAAGTAATGGCATGATCGAGCGATTTCATAGAACGCTGAAGACGGCCATTAAAGCTCACCACCCTGTTTCGTGGACAAAATCGATCAGCACCATACTACTCGGGCTGAGGGCCACACTGCGCACGAATGCAGAGCACTCAGTAGCAGAGATGCTGTATGGGTGCAAACTAAAGTTACCAGCAGACATCCTGGAGCAGACGAACGACTACATTGACCCGGACGCCTACACTAGGCAACTGGTAAATTTTATGCAAAACGTCAAACCAAGGCCAGTCGAGCACCACAATAAAGGTAACGTTTTCATCCACCCGGAACTAAAGAGAGCCACACACTTGTTTCTGAGGGACGACAGAGTGTACAAACCCCTGATGCCAAACTACAGGGGCCCTACAAGGTCATCACCAGGGCGGAAAAGACGGTAACACTGGACGTGGATGGCGAACAAAAAAAGGTTTCGCTGGACAGGTGCAAGCCGGCGTTCCAGACAGCGGAAGAACGAGCCAGTCCAGCAGAAACGGAAACACCCAACAGACAAACGGCATACACAACGCGTAGCGGCAGGAGGGTGATACAGCGTCAGTTTTGAAAAACAGATTTCAAAACTTGGAAGGGGGCTGTGTGGCGGGTCGACAACGACGGCACGAGCCGAACATTGCCGAACGCCGACGTAGAGCGTACGAACGGGCCAAACCGGCTTCGAGAATACTACGGATTCCGACCTCACCGCACGCGTCTTCGAGGCACAAAATTACCGCCAATTTAGATTTACCAACTTCATTTTATTTTGCCTAATATAGTTATTAGAATCCTTCTTTCAATGTGTTAACTTCAGTAGTTTAGTTTCGTGAATAAATCTTTGTGTAAAACGTAAGTACCCTGTTTTACTTGCTCTCATTCTGTGCACCCACATAACTTTGTACATCACACAATTAGGCCACCAACTAGGTGCCTACATAAAGGTGGTAACTACACCACTAAAAAGGCAATAAATGCTTTATTTTTCAATTAAATTACATGCAAAGTACAACACAGGAGAACATAGTATCACTAACATACTTTTTAGTTGTCTCAGTACAGAAATAGACAATTTAAAAAAACTTTAAAAAGTTAAAGAATTGAAATAAATCCAAGAGAAATGATTTCTTCAAGCCAAATCCTCAAAAAGTTAACAATTATTTAATTAATTTATTTGGGAACTCAACAGCAATAAATTAATTTAAAAAATACAATGTCAAGTATACATTACTAAAGCCAATAACAAAGTTCCAACAGAATAACTAAACAAAATAAGTAGAAGAAAAGTAACAACACATTAACTATTTTAAAAAAAAAGTGAAGAGAGAAAAAGGGTGTGTGTGTAAGTGTGATTGTAAGGTTGAGAGAAAGGGAGTGAGTGTGTGAAATATATAAAAAATAGTTATCATCGTTGATCAATATCAATTTTATTTTTTTGACTACTCTCGCTTTAAATGTATATTTATTACAGTCAAAATATCTATATCACTACAATGTGTATTATAATTGCGAGTTATTCGAACCATAATTAATACATAATAATTTCAAAGTGGGATCAAAAAGTTTATGAACCATTTGGTTATTAGGTATAGTTTTAATGCGTCCCATAAATCCCCCGTGTCAAAAGGCGCTAATGATTTAGTAGGTACTGAGATAAAGTATGTTTGTTTTGGAGAGCTGGCTCATTGTGATAAGGTGAAACCACCGCATAAAAATGGCATGGTAATAATATGTACCTACACTGCCGTCCGACCTCCTCTAAAAGGCCGCTAAGTGCAAAAAACAAAAAAAATTTCTACGAGCAGAATAGGTGAAAAATCTTGTCTCAGGAAGCTTGATCGACTTGCGTTTTTTTTGTTAGGCCTAGCTAATAGTCTAACGAAAGTCTTCACAGCTAAAAGACAAAAAATTTTAAACCTTTTTTGCTCGAGGACAAAATTATGTTTTTGCAGTTAGCGCTATATTATCGACCAGGATAACGTCAAAAGCGCTCTATTAGATAAAGTAAAATCTTACATTCCTTCCTTCTTTTCCTTTATTATAGAAGGACTGCATTGGTACACCAAAAATGAAATATTAAAATAAATACATTTCATAAGATATTTTAGTTAGATAAATATAAAAATGGACGAATAAATCACGTAATTTATTATATTACATGAAATAGTAATATGCAGATACCTATTAGACTTCGCGATCAAATTAAGGGCGAAAAAATCCTAGCCACACTGCCAGTCAAATTTTAAAAAGGAACATTTTTTTAAATTTGAACAAAGGAATACTGAAACAAAAGAAGGCTCACAGTTTGACAATGGAACGAACTTTTTGAATTTAGAATCTCGACTTTGTTATTTGACGTTTCCCCATACAAGCGTCAGATGAAGGGACGTTTCAGATGACTTTTTTGTTTGTTTGTTTGTTTGTTTATTTTTATATTTATAACAATATGGTTACAAATCCCACAACGCTGGAATCTATCGTAACTTGAGATAAATTAAATTGTTAGTAAAAAAATATATCTTGATGGAGTGATCTAAAAATGTGATTATTTAGAGTGTACGTTCATTTTTTTTTAAATTGACCGAGCTGGGAAAATCTCACAATCTATAGTTTACATTTTTGACTCGCAGCAATCCATCAATCCGATAGCGTGAGAGGCTCAAATTATCTCAATATTTTGAGTTTTCCTTCTTATTTCTGATTATTTAATTTTACTATTAAGTGTGTGCGTTCCTATTCTAAAATTGATGAGAGATCTCTCACAATCACATTATTTAGGTGAGCGCTCCTTTTTTAAACCAGGAAAATCTCCCTATTTTGAGTGAGCGTTCCGTTTTCAAAATAGGAAAATCTCTTACAATTTCAAGAGAGCGTTTTCCTTTTTTAAACTAGGAAAATCTTCTTATTTTACTGTTTTAAGAGAGCGTTCCTTTTTTTAAACTAGAAAAATCTCCTAATCTCACTATTTTGAGTGAGCGTTCCGTTTTCAAAAATAAAAAATCTCTTACAATTTCAAGAGAGCGTTCCTTTTTTAAACTAGGAAAATCTCCTTATTTTACTGTTTCAAGAGAGCGTTCCTTTTTTTAAACTAGAAAAATCTCCTAATCTCACTATTTTAAGTGAGCGTTCCGTTTTCAAAATAGGAAAATCTCTTACAATTTCAAGAGAGCGTTTCTTTTTTAAACTAGAAAATTCTCCTTATCTCACTATTTCAAGAGAGCGTTCCTTTTTTTAAACTAGAAAAATCTCTTAATCTCACTATTTTGAGTGAGCGTTCCGTTTTCAAAATAGGAAAATCTCGTAATCGTTTGCAGTTCCTACTCGCTGGCACTCCATCAATAACTTCGATACCGCGATCGGCTCGGCATTTCTAGTTTTATTGATTGGGTAAATATTGATTGAGAATCCTCCAGAGCTCATTACTCAAGTCTGTGCTCTCAGCGAGGTGCACCGACTGCCGGCTAGATCAGAGGAGAGGTCAGGTCTAAGTGTTTTCACAGGAGGCCAGAAACACAGAAGAGGTATGAGGTAACGTGAAAAAAACGCATGGCGAAAGGTTGGTAATTATTTTGAAATCAGTATTTTTTAAACGGTAAAACTAAAATTCGCAAAACATTCGAGAGTTTACACAGGAGGCCAGAAACACAGAAGAGGTATGAGGTAACGTGAAAAAACACATAGTGATGGGTTGGTAATTCTTTTGAAATCAGTATTTTACACGGTAAAACTAAAATTCGCAAAACATTGGAGTGTTTACACAGGAGGCCAGAAACACTGAAGAGGTATGAGGTAACGTGAAAAAAACGCATGGTGATGGGTTGGTAATTATTTTGAAATCAGTATTTTTACACAGTAAAACTAAAATTCGCAAAACATTGGAGTGCTTACACAGGAGGCCAGAAACACTGAAGAGGCTTGAACGAGTTTGTGACGGGGTGAAAAATAGGTAATTTAATATGAAATTATTTTTTTACACATCATACAGAGTGCTTGGTAGAGAGTGGAAAAAAAAGAATCATAGATAGAGGGGAGTTTTTGAAAACAAATTATTCTAGCGGCGTGTTCCCAAATGTCACCAATTTTTTATTACGATTTTTTCATATTTTTGTCGAAATTTCCCGAAATTCAGTCTTGTACCCTTCGAACAAGAATTCACTAGAAGGGGCGTTTCCATACAAATTTTCTAAAAATATATGCTTCCTAGGGTTAATTTCATAACATGATTATTATCGAATTCCACCGTCTTAGGCCATTACACGACAATTGTAATACATAAGCCGAGACAGTGGTAGGGGCAATGAAAGCATTTGTTCGCGTACATAACGTAAATTCATCCGTATTTTTATCACACTAACAATCCTAAAATCGCGGTTTAGCTTGTTGATAAAATCGGTAGAGTTGGCTGGACTGAAAAAATACTCAATAGTCTTTAAAGCAGTCTAGGTAAAGGATGGGGCTTTCATTGCCTAGTACATTTAATACACGAAACGTGTGACGTAGATGTCTAGTGATGACGTAGATGCCTATTGATGACGTAGCGAGTGACGCAGTGGGTAACTAGACACCTCAGACACGGTAGTATTGTTCAAGTATGGAATGTTACTTCTCTGAAATTCTCGTTCGAAGGCAGAACATAATATTATTCTAACTTGCTTAAAAACATCTCACGGTTTTGTCTTACAGCTTGCATAATACAGCCATAGACAAAAAAGAATCTCAGTCAAAAGCCTATCGTTTTGTGATTCTCTCTCTGGGGTAGGTAGGTACATATTGTACCTCAAGAGTATGGTGAATGTCGAACGAAGTACGGGGTAAGGCCATCTGCAAGAACAATTTTGGTACGATGTCCGCGCGAGTGATTGTGAGCCGGAATGTTTTTGACCATTGTAATGACAAGCACGATTGATTATGGCTCCATCGCGATTCCCACGGACCAAGAAAGAACCTCCACTTGGCGATATCGGGACTCCTTTGCATTTCTGATACGCCACAAAGATAAAAAATACAGAAAAAATACTTTGAAGCCGAAAGAAAAGACTTGGAAGAAAGATATTTTGAGAAAAGGTGACAAAGAACCATAAAACAAATATATTAATTATCGAATCGCCACTAATGAACATAATATGTACCTAATTATGTCGCGTTCTGCGCATGCCTACATACAGTAAACTGTGCCGTATAAAGGTAAAATTTACACCGCGCAGTTTTTATTGGTCAGAAAACGGTACAAGAAACTGTGTAGTTTTCTGAACAAGAAACTGCACAGTAAACTGTCCCGTATAAAGTGGGCTTAAGGCATGCGGAGCATTTAGCGCATGTATAGACGACACGCCACTGATGTTAATTTATGTGTACATATCAAATCAATGTAACAAAGTCAAGTCTCGTATCTTTACTCTTTTCACGAATTTCCGCTGAGGACGACACATCACACGAAATGAGGTGATTAATATCTTGGGAAGTTGCTAGAAAAATCCAGACTTTTTGGCAATAAACCTGACTACTCACGCGTCGTTTTGCCGACAAAAAACCTCACGTTTTCTACGCACGCACTTGACATATCAATCCTACATTTCCATCTACGTGATGCTTTTGATCCGCCGTCATTTTAAGGCCGAAATTCGCTGAAGGTAATGCATCTCCGGATTGCGTTTGGGCAGAGGATTCCGTTGCGCGAAACCAGATGACGTATCAATTTCGGGAAATTTGCATTTTTTGACATGACCTGAGCATCTTACGAGTCGTTGGGAGGTATACATGGTGTAACAAAACTCGTAGTACAACCTGATAACCGGTGAATCTAAATCGTATTTAGAGACGATTGTGTAATGACTTTTTTAATCTGAGCTTGAATAAAAAAAAAAAATTCTTCTCATATAGCAGACTAAATAAAATTGCTCAAATTCTTATTAAAACGTATTTTTAAATTTTGTTTATTTATGGATAGTATTAATTTGACTAAACACATGATTTTTGATAACAATTCACAAAAAAAACCAACTTCGTACTCAATTTTCTCGAAAACTAAAAGTCAAATAAAAATATTAAAAAATACCAAATCGACTCCAATTATTATGTAGATTCACTGGTTTCCCGCTTGTATGTAACTTCAACATTTTATGTTCATGGTGTGTATTCAGGAAAAACAATTCATGAAGTTTCGTTGGAGAAGATTTTCTTTTTAAAAAATCCGCAGTACGAGAAAAATACTAATTACATATGCATGAATAATAAAAAAACGTTTTTTAATACCATTGATATTGGTATTTATAAATAAAATAAAATAAACAATGGTAGGTATTAAGACACTATGGAAAAAATACCATATTATACCAACCCGTTAAACCCCACAAAAATAAAAAGTGATTTTTCTCAAGCCTGGGGTTTTGTGGCGTGTTTTTCCTTCTGCAAGTTGCGGTGGTTAAATAAATAAAATAAAGTAAAACTCAAAAAATTTTGCATTGTAAAATGTGTTTTGGTTCTATTAATGAAGATAAAGAAAAAAGAAAAAAGAAAATACAGAAAAACTCAAAAACGGATTTTTTCTTTGCTTTTCTATAGCTAAGTCCGTCTATTTTACCGATTTTACCGATATTGTCACATACATAAGTATTGTTTTATTAAAAATAATTTGTTCTTTTTATTATTTTTTGTGATTTACAATACTTCCGAGCACCAGAGTAATAATTGCCAGCCGTTTCCTGGAAAATATTACTTCGCTTGTCATGTTTAATTATTTACGATATGGAGAGTGAAAGTGCATCGAAACACAAATTTTCTTGTCACGAGTGCAGAGCAAAAGTGCATTATTACTCTTAAGCGAACATTTCTGTTTAGTAGGCCGTTTAATCTCGGACGCTTTTTATGAGTAAGTAATTCAATCAAATGAAATAATGTGCATTAAAAAGCTTTGAAAGTTTTGCTTGCGACGCATTCTTTTTTATACTATTAAAACGACACAGAAATGACCTAACGATTTTCGCACATTCCATTGTTGATGAATAAATATGAGTTTGAATATTTTAACGACAGTTTGCTACTGAGATTTAGGACATATACTTGATTTAAGAAAATGGGCAGCTGAGTGATAGTTTGAGAAATCCATATGCTCTATTAGATACCATTAGATTTGCTCTTAGGAGTAAAAAAAAAGAATCAATATTTATAGTGATATATTAAAGTAGACGCATAATATTTAAATTTATTGAATAAAAACGACCTTTGAGCTTGCGAACTATTAATAATATAAGGATAAATGGTTCCTAAGCAGATAGTTGAAGCCAGCACGATGTCCCGGCCCAAAAGACACAAAACAAAATATCCCAAACTAACAAAATAGTCCACCTGCTTCGATCAAACAAAAAAGTACATAAATAAGTCAATGATGTAAGGTGACTCAAGACTGAATGATTTATGTGACTTTTTTCCTTGTGCAAATACACTTTTGATACGTCTAATAGACGGTTGTGGCGACTGCGGAGCAAATATACGAAAAAGCGGGTGATAGGACAAAAAACGAGCTGTAACAATTTGATTAACGACCTAGGTGCTTTACGTTCGTCCCACATGATAAAATAACACTTTTTATAAGATAATCGTAGGCAGAACAATAATTTGCAAATCCATATCAGCCATATTCATTTTAAAATGGTCCATGTTTGCTTGTGTTTTTTATAGTACAATTTTCATCGAATATAAGCTTCATTGAAAAAATTAATAAAATTACCGAGTAGTTATTTATTTTTTTTAATCGTTACCTTTTCAAATGAAAAAGAGCATTTGGTAAGCGGTATCAACCCTACGGAAAAATAAACAGTATAAATAAAGTTTGATGGGGGAGAAAAAAGGACCAGGAAAGCATGCAGCCGAAGAGCGCAGAGCGGGGAAGAGGTGATGTACAGTGCCCGTCATGCGAGCGGACGCGGCTCGTGTTTCAAGTGATACGCGATAGTTTTCGTTTTATATGCCTTTATGAATGTGTAATATGTATAGAGCCTTTTGGTCCTGCCTGCTACCCTGGTACGGGGATTGAACGTTGGCACAAAATAAAGGAACGCCAAAACCCATTGTGTCTTGGCAAACTTGGCATTCCAGCAGGTATGACAATTTATTATGTAATTTGCACGTAAATTGACTACAACCGCGTTGTTGGACACTTCGAATTGTATGTTAGAAATCATAACATAAAGTATACAGTCGTAAATCTAACTAACTTAATTGTATAAACCCTAGTTTAATTATACCAATAAACTCTTCAACTTGTTTAATTACCCACCTAGACATTCAGTTAGCTTCCAAAACTGAATAAATTTGAATAAAATACTATTTGGAGACGTACAAATGAGATTAACATCGATCCGGGTCGTAAAGGCATTCTCCACTGGAGAAAACCTATCATCTGCTTATAACCTGATTAGTATCGAGTTGTTCTCTACGAGCTTCTGGTCCCCTGGTAAATCTCATTACCACTAGGGAACGGATAGGGGATGCCTTAATTCAGATTAACGGCCTTAGCAGCAGAAATTACTTTTGTCTGGCAGCAAAGTTTCCAAGTGCGCTTGAGGAAAGTTGAAGAGTAAAATTACTCATGTAACAGATTATTTTGTGGTGAAAACATAATATTTAGACTGATGTATATTTTATAACTGACAAAATATTAAAAATTGAGGTATTTTCTGAAATTTTAGTGCATTATTTATGAAAATAAGATTCGTTGTATAGACGCCGACGTGTTTTCTTATTATATTTCGCATCTTCAAATGAAATTATGTTTCGCAGTTACCTTCAATTTTATTGGTAGCAATTGAATGTGCATTTGACGAGTGTGTCTACACAGCCAAAGGGTCATTAGTCATCCATTGGTAAATCATTATTCAAATGTTAGGAGATAATATATCAAACGCGGGCAGATGGAAAGAATGTGATTCGGTTTACCGAATAAAATTTAAACAGAGGCAGGAGTATTGTAGGCACAGCTCGGGTCTCGGTTCAATATAGTTCGGATTCTTGAGATGGTATGGGAAAAATCAGATTTGCGAATATCATAGACAAATTACGGATAAAACATAGAAATGTTGGCGTGTCGTAGCTGTGGTTTATGAATACCGGTTCGTTATTAAAGATGATCTTAAAATACAAATTAGTAATTAATGCTACAAATTACTTATAAAGGTTTCGTAGCATATATGGACGTTTGATTGCGTGAAGAGGCAAGAAATTTAGTTTTAATAGGTAAAAAAATTTACGCCTGCGGGATCCCGTCGTCCTGGCAGACCGTCGATGACAATCTTTCGGGTGTACTCGGCGGAACTGATGGGTGCGGGCCTAACGTGGGAGTAGGCGAGACTCCTGGAGGAATCTAGTAATGTCCACATACTACACACAGGAGCGAACTTGGCGAAAGAAGAAGATATCTTTATAATAACCAACGTGTATAGCTGTTGTACCTTCTACGTTCCTGCGTTCCTGGTCGCCCGTCAGATATTTGAATATGTACAGGAGTACAGGAACGCTGCAGTCGACACAATCACAGCTGACTTGCGATATTAATTTATTCAGCCATAAACTGTTTATTATCAGGAATAATAAATATGTAAATCAAGAAAGGAAATAGACAATAAAATACAAGGGATTCAAACAACAGATTTGGAAAAAAAAAACGCTTTTAAAAACTAACGTGTCCTTTACGTAAGGCGACAAACAAAACAATTAAAAAGTTTTCCAAGAGTGACATGTAGAACATAGTCTTGAAATTTAATGGCAATCTTCTGAGACAGTCAGAGAATGGATAGTTTTTTTCGAAAGATTTTTAAACGAATAAAAATGTCAGAAGTCAGAATAAACATGTGGTGAGAAAGATTATAACGTCAGTCTGTAAGGGTTGAGAAAGGTTAAAGTAGAAAAGTGGTTTGTATTTACATACAGTTAAGAAACACGATTATGGGAATATTTACTGCATCACCTGGCTACGGTAGTTACACAGTATTAGTATTTCGCCTACCGTAAATCATTTATGGTGATGAGACGCGTAATTGCTTCGTTTTTCAACATGGCCTCGAAAACATATCCGATTGTTTGTATTATTTGGTAAAATTATGGAAATCAGAGGTCGTAAATCTTAGGGATATTAAACGGATAAAAGGTAAATATTATAATGCATACAAAAGCACAAGGGACAACCTATAAAACAGTAGGAATCGTTTTAATTGAAACACGCGCAAAAGATTTACAGTTCAGAAAGGGTAATATGTATGCATAATTTACGTATTTTGTATGTTTTACAATAATTTATTTGATAACTCGCATAATTAAAAAAAATGTTATTTACTATAAATTTATGTATTATGTGGCCCGAGCATTCATTATTGTCCATTGAAATGAAGTTTCTAAAGCTTAATTAAAAGCTGAAAATTTTAATTATATTGTACACAGCACAATGTATAAAAATTAAATACATAACGCATGTACGGTTTTTTCAGTACTTATCGATAATAAATATTGTCTAAACGGTTTCTCTTGATACCAGGGTTTCAGGAGGCCGCAGGGGTATTTTGTAACCACTTAGCCATAATGGGAGTATCTCTTACGCGACTATAAAAGCACCGCTATTACTATGAAGCATAGGGTAGCACTTACAGTGACATCCTCTCATTTTTGCTACCCTGGTAGCGCGTTGACATAAAACAGGACTACAGGAAGAGTAATCCCAGGGGAACATCCTTAGAAAATCCAGTAAAATTTAATTTAATATGCGAAAATTACCAACATTGTACAAAAACCTGTTTTAGAAATTCCACATAAAATAAATTAACAAAAATACTTACATTATGTAATGGTAAGGCTTTGGTTCTTTTTATAGGTAACAATTTTTCCTACTTTCTTAGAGTAAACCCCTTGTAAAAAATTACTTCTGATATTGTAATAAAACCGCGAATAAAAATGTTTTAAAAGCTATAATACCATCGGTTTGAGCATCATCTGGTTCATTTCTGAGTCTGTTTATAAATAATTCAACAATTATGATAACAAAGCTTATTATTTATAACAAAACCTTTTAGGGTTAGTGTAACAAGTAGTAAATTCGAGAGCACTTAACCTCCTCGTATTACTTCAGCAATCCTTGTATTCAGAAGGGAGCATCTATAAATTTATGAGAAGGTACAATGCCAAGTGCCCACTTGGAGAGCCAAGAGCCTTAAGTGGTGTATGCGAGAGGCAGATTACCTATCTTAAAAGCTGTGATCCTGATACTTGATGACACCTGCTACCAGGATGCGTAAAAGGAGAATAGTAAATTTAAGAAATGCTTTATAACAAACAATTTGCGGATTTTAGAGTTAAAAGTTAAGATAACATTTAAAAAACCTCTGTGAAAATAAAAATACGGTAGAAGCATTAGATTTTTAAAATGAGAATGTTGAAAATATAATTCTATAAGTTTTATTTAAAAAAAACAAATGTTTGAAGTTTCAAAAATATATGATGCAACTGTGCCTGGATGTAGAAGTCGAGGAAGGCCGAGAAAGACATGGCATGATCAAGTAAAACAAGTGCTTGAAAGTGGGCATGTAAGAAGTCGGAATAATCGACGTGCGTGCATGAGAAGATGTATGAATGTGGAGGAAGCAAGAGAAGTGTGCCAGGACAGAGTGGTGTGGCGTTCTATCCTCTCTGCCTACCCCTTCGGGGAAATGGCGTGATGGTTAGTTAGTTAGTTAGTTGAATTTTCATGTAAAAACTACAAAAATTATTCCAAAAACATTTCTTCTGATTAGATTCATTACAATACTGGGCCAGATTGTGAGTTTTTATGAAATTTCTAATAGGAATACGTTATCTTCATAAAATAATAATAATCCTCTCATAATATTGTTTATGCTCTGCAAATCATAAAATTTAAGTAAAATTCTTAGCCAGCAAAATTTATGATCCCCATGTTTTAAAGAAAATATGAATAATTTAGTAGTGAGTCTGTAAGGATAGGGGGTTCAATAATCAAATAGCATTTTTTACGACCCCGAGGGGGTATCAAATGAAAACAAATGACAGCAAGTGAAACATAATGGATGAAGGGAGAATTCCCCATGTAGTTATTAAGAGAAGCGGTGAACAAATTGGAAAGTGCAATCGAAAACATTGAACAGAGTAGTTTTATGTAGCCATTAATTTTAAAAAAAATGAAGGTTAAATCAGTAAGAAAGTTCGATATTTTATTTTTAAAAGCACAAAAAACAAAACTTTTCCGCATTATATGGTATATATTGTATATATACTACAATGGCAAGATAAAAATAAACACTAGAAAAAATCATTTACTGAAGTAATTTATTTCACATTAAAAAATATATTTGACCACGAAATTTTTATGTCTCAGCACACAAAATATGAATTATGCAAATTAATTAAATGAAACACTTTGTTATTTAGACCTTAATTCAAGTGGTCTAAATAACAAAGTGCTTCATTTAATTAATTTAATCATGTTATTCCACAATGTTAATGCCGATTCAATAAAATAATAATATAATGAATTATGCAGTAGATAGGTATTGAAAATTATTTAGTAACGACATAAAATTTATATTTTTACGGTAAAAATATATTATATTAATTTAACTGTACAGGTGTGCATTTCATCCATTGATTTCAATTTTCTAAATAGCGCATGCACGACTCTTTTTGAATAATTAATTTGATTAAAATGCATATTTGTAATATAAATGGGCGGTAAACTATTGATATTTTATCTACAACATATTTAGGTAACACAATACTTTTAAAACTACCCGATATATATTTTGTGAGCGCCCCCAAACGATTTAAAACTAAAATAATCGGATACAAGCATTCAGTGATTGTTTGTATCAGAGGGGTGGCATTTAGTACATTCTAGAACATAGTACGGGGATGATTCCACAAGAATTTCAACCCTTTTTAGAGTGAAGTGCTCTGTGCAACGACATTGAACTCAATTATAGAGAAATTTATTGTTGGTGTCAGTTTTAAAGCAATTAAAGTCAGGAAAGGGGTTTTATTAAGTACATACACGTTTTAAGTGGATTAAAAGACGGTCTTAGAATTATATTTTTTCAATGTTAACACAACACAGCACTGATATTTTGCAATTAGTTACCTATTGCTACCCTATGCACCAATAGTCACGGAAGGGGAAAATACGGTATGTTGATGTATTCAAGAAATAACAGTAGGTACAGTCTGAAAATATTATTAAACGAAAAAAAGCAGCAACGAGAAAAAAAATTCAAAGAGCCTATTTCAAATATGTACCGTTATTATTCAAGATACCATTTAAATCTGTATATTTGTAAAAGAAAATAATGTGAGTCTTTAAAAAAAATCTGCATTTTTGCATTGGGGAGGAAATATCAAACAAAATCAGTTTCTCGATATAAAATTTATCGAGTCATAATGTATTGCAAAAAATATTACTGTATCAGGATGACAGAACATGTTAGTAGATGTCCCCCTGTCATTACGAGTACTCCAGATTAATCTAAATGTGATTACCGACCCTCGAAAAGAGATTGGTAGGTAGTAAATACATACTTGTGCATTACTGAATGCTCAATGCCAATACCAGGGTAGCATGAGACATACAAGAAAGGAACTTTGTATCCCCTACGCAAATTACACGAATTAAAGCAATCTACTTAGGGCTCCATTTTCGTGAGTGCTTTGGAGATGATTCAAAGAGAAAGTGAAATATCGAAACAGATGTTTCGATAAAATGTGTGTGAACTATGAACCTCTTTACTTATAGAGCAGATAAGAATTCCATCTCATGTCCCATGGGCGCTATAATAACGCTAAAGATGGATAAAATATTACAACGCAAGATGTCAAAATACCAGGACAACATAATGTGTATGTAGTCTTGGGTAGGGAAAATAGAACGCAGGAAACTGTTTTCAAAACATTGGGAAATTACTAACCTCTTAAACGGATGGACGGAAACGTTTTTAATATCACTTAGCGATATATACTCCTGGGAGAACAATAAAGATAATTTTAAAATAAATTCCACTTACCTTCAAATTGATGACAGCAGTAAAATAAGTAGGTTACATACCTGAAAAAAAAGAAAATGCAAAAATTAGAAACCTTTTTAAAATTGACACGAAATTCAGCTAATCAATGCTACATATTATTAATTACATTTTATATTGAGGGATCGTGTTTGCATGCATGCTACAGCCTGCTGAAAACTAACAACTTTATTGGTTTACGTTAAAAGATTTTTCCCTTCTTGATGTAATTTATTCTATATTTTATAAGGCGTTAAATTAAAATAACGCGATAACTTGCAAGGCTAATTATTATAATGTCACTCGATCACAGACTAATTGGGAGGAAAAAGCTATTGTTGCAATCGTATAAATAAATCGGAAACCAATATTGAATTTAAGTGTACCTGATAGAACCTATGACAATATATAATTACACCCTGAATTTTTACTGAAGATTTTACATTCTACATACTAAACCATTTTTTTTTTAGACCTCTAGTTTGTCATTTTTCTTTATATTTTTTTTTTTTTTTCTGTAGGTAATTGAATATAAAGTGGATTTTACTGAAGCCTGGGTGTTGTTATTCTCTGTATTGGCCCCCCTGGCCTATAGAGATAGTTAATAAATAAAACAATATTATTTATTGCTATGTTTTAAACAAAGCCTTAGATATCAAACACATGGTTGTGTACGTAAAACTGACAATAGAGATAAAAACAAATAAACAAAAAAAAAACAACAAAAGCTAAACATAATCCCAACAAAACGTGGAATAAAGGTCTATGTCGTCAAGACAGTTCGCTGGATAAGGAATTTCCTTATCGCCCGGAGGATCAGGATCTCATCCTTCGCAGGATGTTTTGTGAATTGTATAGGATATAATGTATAAGACAGGTAGCACAGAGCAGCGGTGAAATGGCCCACAATGGGATTAGGCCCCGATGAAAAGGCACACAAGAGCCTTATATGTGATTAGCAACTGTAGAGAGTGAGTTGTATCGTTGTATGTTTGACAGATGTATTTATTTCAGAGATGCGATCTGATATCGGATTTTGAGCGTAAAAATATAATAAATAAGAATGAATGTAGGGAATTTTACCAAAAGGATAATTGAAATTATTAATGTAAACAAAAATTTAAATTTACAGGAACATTATATTTGAACTAATCTGCTTTTTCTACATTCGTGAATCTTTTCATAATGCTAGAAAAACGGTAAAATGTTATTCCTATAAGTTTATTTCAATATACCTACCTAATTCTAAATTTCAGATAAATTCGATGGATCGACAGCACAATGTATATACAAAATTGAAAATGTTGAGGAGAAGATTGTTAAAATTATACCACACAGTGTAGATTCGTAGTATAAAGGGGGGGGCTAGTTCCTCAATCATCCATGCGCTTTGAAGCTGCAAGATGGATTGTTGTCTAGCCTCCTACTTAGTGAAAATCAGTTACAAAAACACTTTTACCTACTTATTATTGATTATACCTACATAATTTTGTAAAATTTTCTAAATTATAATAAAAAAATTGTTATATTTCTAATCAGGGGCTAGAATTCTCCAACCATCTATGCGCTTGGTTGCTGCAGGACGAGTTGAGACCTAGCCTCTTTCTGTACAGCGCTCTTGAGGCGATTTTTCGCAAAATCAGCGCTTTATAAATTGTTCATATAATAAATAAATAAATAAAACTGTCTCCTCTCCTTTAACTTGTTTTTAAAGATTATATATAATTATTACAGAATTTTAGTACACATTATGTGTTACGGATGGAACCGATAAATCTAAAACATTTCCGCATACTTACTCGCGAGTCTAAAATTAATTTGAGGTTATGAGCCTTGTAAACGCCTAAACTACCATATTCCCTTCAAACTTCTCAAAATCTGAGCTCTGTTGATACATTAAATAATTATTACAAAATAACATAGTGTTCTACAGTCGATACACGAGCTAACGGATGTCTGCCATCTTGTTATTATTATGTTAGATAATTTACACAGCGACGTTTTTGTATGCCTCAAGGGCGCCTTATTAAATAATGTTAATAATATGGAATTAAACCAAGCAAACTTGATTGTAAGTGTAGCGGACGCGTTAAGCACTGGTCTACAGAGCAAAGCAAGAGTAAGGGCTTATGAAATAATTAAATTTGACAGGGGAACAAATAAAAAGAAAACAGTGAGATTATAGATGAATTGGCTGATTGATTCTGGCATTCCTTGTGGTCACAAATATCTCGGATTTTAATAATATTCTTGAATTAATCAAATTAATGAATGCATCAAGCGAAAGATCAGCGATCAGATCAGAAGTGAGGCAACGGACACAGCAACCCTTGGTTGGCGTTTCGGCTGGCTAGGCCATATACTACACATGGCTCCCGAGAGCCTTAACCATGCTTGCCTATTTTACAAGGCATCAGGTCCTCGGCGTCCTGGTCGTCCACTGTCGACAATTCATCGGCGTCGAGTCAGAGCTGCGGGACGTGGACTTGACTTGAGAGGATGCGCGGGAGCTGGCGGCCGATCGCTTGGCCTGAAGGCAGTTTGTGAGAGAGAAAACGCGCCCCTCTCGTGGTATAGTGGTTGGCGTGCTGGGCTACCACGCGTGAGGTCACGGGTTCAACGTGATATATTTATTTCTAACCATCGCGCCATTTTCCGAAGGGGTAGGCAGAGAGGATAGAACGCCACACCACTCTGTCCTGGCACACTTCCCTTGCTTCCTCCACACTCATACATATTCTCATGAACGCATTATTCCGACTTTTCACATGACCACTTTTAAGTATTTGTTGCGCTTGATCGTGCCGTGTCTTTTTTTTTTTTTTTTTTTTTTTTTAAAAAAAAAAAAGAAATCTTAAATCTCAACATATTATATTTGCACATATTTCAATTGTAAATACTATTTTCAATAAAGCCTAGCGGCTTGTGCTTGAAAATAGGAATCGAGTCGTGTCGAAGTGGGGATTCGAAACCGACGATCTCTGGACTCAGAGACCGCGACGCTATCCACTGGGCCACCACCCTTTCTCGGCAAACCTCGACTTATACATCCAGACACACTGGTATAAATATTTAAATATGCATAAATCATATAATGATCAAGATTCACTACAATTGGTGTACCAATGCAGTGCCCTATGCACCATTGGGTGCGAACAGGGGAAAGCAGTTGTATTAGTAGTAAATACGAAATACCCTGCACATCTATCAGGAATTTAACATAACTTTATATATATTATCTCGAATTGTAATACCAATTCTGGTCAAAATTCATTTATTAACAGATCCTGCAACATGTACATATAAATTATAGATTTAAGAAAAAAAATTATAATTACGAATTTAATTATATTAGATTTAAAAAATATTAAATTGGATAGGTTGAAGAAAGATGCTGCAATTATTTTGTTTTAAAAATGTAATTTAGTAAATTTAATAAGGTATGTGATGAGTACCTATCCTGTACATACATTGATTATTATATCTAGGTATTATAGTTTTTATTTTTCTAAATTTTTAATTTCTAAAAAAATGTTACTTTTATTTTTCAGTTATGTTACTTTTCCTTTAAAACATTTTTTTTTATGCGTTTACATATTTCAAATAAGCAACTGTGTACTGGATAAGTACTTTGCAACAATAATTAGTTGATAAATGTTTCAATATTTTTAGTACTTAAGTGATAGCCTTTAAGTGGACATTATTGTTAGAAATTAATGTTGTATATATTTTAAAAATAAGTGTATGTCTGTTGGCTGTCCATAAACAAATAAATAAAATATTTAAAAATCTAAGGTACCTACTATACATATATATATATATATTTTATGTCTTAAGGGTCCGTGTCCATTGTCCCCGAAACGCCTTGATTCAATAGAAGAAAAGAGTTGGGAAGGGATAAAATCGCAAATTACGTACCCACCCGAGAACATAATATAAAGGGCATTGTGAGCAGTATAATGAAAACATTAAGGCAGATTTTTACGCGGCACATCGCCCCAGACAATCCTATCGGATGAAACAATCTACTCGTACAGGCTAGCAGCTGGTTGGAGACAAAACAAAATTGTAAATAGACCATTAAATGCTTTTTTCTCTATGCAAAATTTGCATTGAGATAAAATGCGTATAATAATTTTTTTTTTTAAATACTAGTATAAAAGATTGCAGTATTTCATAAGTATTCGTACCAACCTGCAACCGCACCTTATATAGACATTGACAATTTACTAAGACCGATGATATAATGTGCTGATAACAAAATCTAAATTTAAATGAGTAGGTATTTATTATTTAGGCTAAATTGGCAGTGCATAAAGTTCTGGTACCAACCCTTATGTATGGAAGCGAAGCATGGAGTTGGAAAAATAAGGATGAAAGTAAATTTAATGCAGTTGAAATGCGATCTCTCAGGCGAATGTGTGGTAAAACTATGTATGATAGGTGCACTAATGTTGAAATTAGAGCAGAATGCAAGGCTGAGATAAGCATTATCGACAACATTAAGAAAGGTCTTTTACGTTGGTTCGGTCATGTAGAGCGAATGGATGATGAAAGAACGGCTAAAAAAATATGTGATGCGACTGTGCCTGGATGTAGAAGTCGAGGAAGGCCGAGAAAGACATGGCATGATCAAGTAAAACAAGTGCTTGAAAGTGGGCATGCAAGAAGTCGGAATAATCGACGTGCGTGCATGAGAAGATGTATGAATGTGGAGGAAGCAAGAGAAGTATGCCAGGACAGAGTGGTGTGGCGTTCTATCCTCTCTGCCTACCCCTTCGGGAAAATGGCGTGATGGTTAGTTAGTTAGTTAGTATTTATTACTAGGTTCCTCTACTATCCCTTATTCGCTCCCAATGGTGCATAGGGCACTGCATTGGTACACCAAGTGCAGTGTATCTTGATCGTTTTATTAAATGAAGGTAAGATGATCATTCTTACGCTTCAGAACCAGTCCAAGGTATCACACATGAAATATAAATATGAAAATCACGTAAATTAATAAATAATATATTTATTCATTTATTCATTCAAATGAATACAGATATATTTAGAAAATACGTTTTCCTGCCTAACTAGGCCCTAACCCCGCTTTAAGGCAGTAGATACATAAAATTGAAATACATATTTTTTTGAAACTTACATTGACATTATTTTTATCAATCATAAAATACAAAATATAATAAATTGTAAAATAAAAGGCATACATATCAGAAAAAATAAATCCTATAATAATAATAATTGCCAACATAAGAAACGCGATTTAAATGGCCGTTTGCCAATTAATTTAATCGTTTTTAGATAAACAATTAATAAAATAATATCAGTTTGTACTAAGAGTGATTTAATTTAATTACTATTTTCTATAAAGAGTTATAGAGAGATAGCCATCATTAGTTACATATAAATATCTGATGACAGAACATTAATCATGTTTTTTAGCAATACGATTGTTTACCATTAATAATATCGACAAGATGCCGAACTTCAACGCAGAATTGGGAAATGTCCTATATTTTTAAATTCCGTAATTTTTTTTGTGTGAATAATAATAAGTATTTGAAATTTTTCTGTGAAAAATAAAAAAGAATCCTCATCAAAAATATTTAAAAACGGATTGACCGCAAACAGATCGCACAAAAAGGGTCGTACTGAATATATATATTAGAAATGGTAGTCGATGCGTGGCTATGTACTTTTTTCTATTTTAGGCGCTACAAAGGGCGTTAGGCGTTACATAAAAACTTGAAACAAAATTAATAGACGCATCCTACCATATAATAACCTGTTTTGGCGGGAAATTGCGATTGAGATATTTTAAAAATTAATTACGGGCATGGTAATGATAGCAAAAATCCAAAAAAAAAAATTCTGTACCTAAGATATAAATCACCATCTAAATTTATGTTTTAAATTTTTACCCCGTAGCCCATTGGCCGAGGTTGTTGGCAATTAAGCATACATCCTAAAGTCGAAAACATACCCCAGACACTTGAAAGCGAAAACTTTCAACGGATACAAAGTACCTACCAGTACTGACATACGGAATTGAAACACTATTTCGTAGATTTGGCTGTAAAGCCATTTCACGATTAATTAAGTGTCCAAAAATATTATTATTATTATTGACAGGATTGCATAAAGTGCATTCGGTTATTACATTTGAAAAGAGTAATAGCGCCATGCATATTACTTACAGTCTATTGATGCTGCATTTAACAAAAGGAAAAATAAAGAAATAATGCAGTCGGCATGGACTACTTCAAAATGCACTGAGTGTGAAATTATTGAATTTATTTTTGGACCCAGCTTTCGATGGACGAAAGCACGAAAAAAACGGTAAAAATAATACCCACGAGTATAGATAAAAGTGATTTAAATACGATGGTCGATTGATTTATTTATTTTGAGAGATTGAGAGTAAAAATTTGGGGGAAAAACATTATGTGCATGTAATTTCTGTAAAAAAGTAGAAATTTGTAAGAAAAATTTAAAAATTGATGTACACTTAGCTACGATTACGATAATATTTTTTTAAAGTTTTAATCATATGAAAAATCAATAACATTTTTTGTATGGAATTAAAAACTTTATATTTTAATGGTATTTAATCATGTAATAGCATTTTGTGCTGAAAAAAAGTTTTATTAGAAGCTGTTGGATGCTCGACCAATCAGAGCATTTCAGTTTTCATTCTTTCTAAGGTAGGTCACGCAAGAGGAGTTTTTGAAAATGTGTAAAAATATTTCAAAACAAAGCACTAATGAATGTAAAGAACATTATCACTGCTAAGTTGTTGAGTTTTGTTGAAATTTTAAATAAATGGCGTTTTTTTCAACAAATATTAAATCCAATTTTTTTTACACACTGCATCTTGTTTCTTGATAACGGTTGCTATACAGAAATATATTCTTAACTGCGCTCGCCTATTTTACATGGCATCGGGTTCTTAGCGTCCTGGACGTCCACTGTTGATCATCCGTCGGCATTTTGCGTCAGAGCTGCGGGACGAGGACCTGACTTGGGAGGATGCGCGGGAACTGGCGGCCGATAGCATTGCCTGAAGGAAGTTCGTGGAATCCACGTGTTCCTCGTAGAGCGGATATGGAATGATGATGATGATAAATTTACAGGACAATCCAACCGTCAGCGTCGGGGCGACAATCTAATTATAGAGAATTAATGGCAGACAGTATCAGGGGAGCAGAAGCGTTAGAGGGTTGTTATGTTCACCGGACCGGAAGAAAAGAGAGCAACTCTAAGGGGAGCGCGAAATGGTAGCTTCTGCAAGATAATCTAATCAAAATGTTGAATTGAATACCTATACATCATCGCATAAATGACTATCATTAAAAAAACATCAAATTGAGATAATTACTATGTGAAAAGTTTCATAACCTCTTACTGAATCAAATAGTACGAGGGTATTCAGTTTCGATCATTCACCACAAAAGCTGTCACAAATCATACATAACGCATCTCATATGTTTTTCAATTTTAACATATCGCACGATGCATACTATCTGCAATAAGTCCTTATTTGCCGAAAATGAACTGAATAATACCACGATATAGCTAGCTCACACCGACCGTCACATTTCTGTCGAAGAGATGTGTTTCTATCGCTTTCCTAAGTCGAGATATTAAAATTTTAAAAAACCCAATTTCAATGAGGTACTGAAATAAAATTACATTTTCGCGATTTCCCAAAAGTTGACTTTTTCGAGTTAGCGTAGTATATGGGTAAATTATATTTTTTACTCAGAAATTACACAAGAACTAGGAAACTCGTATCTTTTTACTAGAGATTTTTAAAAATGGAAACATTGGTTTCGTATTATACTTTGAGTTACAAAAATTCATTCCATATAAACCAGAAAGAGTTGAACAAGTGTCAAAAATAATTTTTACTTATTTCGTCAGTGGGGTACTTTTCACCCTGCCTCTTCTCAAGTCATTCGAAATTACGAACGAATCAATCCGTATAAAGTCAATCTCCGTAAAGGCACATTTAACAGTGCTTTGGCTGCCTTTTTAGCGTACAAACGCGTGCAGTGATTCGCCACGACCGGCTCTCGTAATAATGACATTTGGCAAATTCATTTCGCGATTGGCTGAACATATTATACCCCATGGGGTGTTAGAGGGTTGATGGATTACGGGTATAGGGGGTAGTTTTATAAACATGTGATTGGGATTTGATGTTTGATTTTAAAAAAAATCTTACCATATCTAGGGTAGAATAGCACATTTACCCTTATCTATCACTGATGGTTTTGATCAGATAACTTCCTCTTTCGATTCTTCTGAGAACCTCGTCATTCGTGATATGGTATCTCCAGGAAATTCCCTTTTCTGTAACACCACACCTCGAAGGCCTCTATCCCTATCCTTATATATATATATATGTTTTTATTTAGAGTAAGAATCGCTATAACAATTAATATTTTTAAAATACTTGACACTCATAAATTAGACAACTTATGATGCTGTCTTTCTATTACCAAGCCCGATTTCATTTATAAATTAAATCAAAGATAAAGAAATATTGAAAACAGGCGGGGGAAAAAAATACGATCAAAGAAATCCACATGACTGAATCTAGTGTAATAAGAAGTCGAACAGCTTCGAAAAAGCTGTAATTGATTCTTTCATCGGGATTTATTATCAGGTAGACCTCATTTAAATCCAAAAACCAATTCGGTTGCTTCCAAACGTCTTATTAATACAAATAATATTATATTTTTAGGTTTATACAATCAATGTAGTTCAATTCAACGCGGCCGTTTTGGAACCATACTGTGAATTATAAGTAAAACACGTTAATCAAGCTATATCAAAAGAAAACAATGTAAGAAATAACGCACGATTAAAAATACGTACAAAAAAATATCAGGTTCGCAGAAGTAAGCAGGAGATTATCCCAAATTAACGGATTAATGAAGGAGGGAAATTGTGAAAAACTCAAATCATTTCCACTGCTGGTTTATGCGATTGACTGCTTTGATTTAACCCTTTTAACAAATTTCCTTTGATCACGCGGGATTTTGACTGCGGGGATCGGAGTGTAAAGCTCGCGCGATGTACATTATGCGAAGGCGTGCATATAAATCTCCCAGTGAGAGGTCTACGTAGGTGCCCTTTGATGCCGCGCCGCCTCCCCCGAGGAAAACCTCATTTGCAGAGCGCAGGTACCAGGGACGCAGAGATATAAGGATACTGTAATGTTTGTTTAATTATCGTAATCATTAACGGTGCGTAGGCTCGTGGATTTTTTTATAAACAACCCACATTTAGTACTTTCAAATGCAACCTACGCCTTCGATTTTAAAGCTGTTAGTACCACTATACTCTATTCACAGAGTCGAGAACAGTAGACATACGTGGATCACGTGCAAATTGTGTTAGGGTAGGATTCCTAGTTATCGACATCATTTTACTTTTATTTACATGATTATTTTTTAATTATTTTTAAAAAAAACATCATGCTTATTAAATTGAAAGATTTTTTTTTGCAAACCAGTGTTTTGATGTACAAAGATCCGCGTCGGGTACTAAAATGAGTGCGCTTACCGTGACCTAGTTTTGAACGCATGGCACGTGCATATCACGCGTCTGCGATGTTATGACTGGTGTTCTCGAGAGGAAAAACAGACTAAAGTACCAATACTACCTTCCCTTGTCCGCAACTAAAGTGCATAATGCTGTGAACCATCATATTATTTATCGTCGGCGTCGGTTCAATGCCAAAACCGCAATTTCCCAAAACGTCCATTTGAGATGTGTAAAAAATTGAAATTTTTCATCATAAACCTATTTCAATTATAACATAATTTAATTTAATTATTTCCATACCTAACAATCTGGTAATTACCTTGTGCTACTTAACTATGTAACCATCACGCCATTTCTCCGAATGGGTAGGCAGAACGGATAGAACACCACACACACTCTTGGCACACTTCCCACGCTTCCTCCGCATTCATACATCTTCTCATGCGTGCGCGCCGATTATTCCGACCTTTCACATGACCGCTTTCAAGTATTTGTTTTATCTTATCCTACCATGTGTTTCTCGGCCTTCTCGACTTTTTTTTGCACCCAGGCACACGATTATTTTTTATTTCTACTTTAAAGAGTTTACGGTACTACTTTAAAGCTTAAAAATTTTACATTTTAAAATGTAATTTCTGCGAATTTGCGTCTTTGGCGTTGTACCAACGATATTACACACATAATATGATATATTTTATGTGAAAAGTCACATTGAAATTAATATTTCGTATTAACCCGATCGGGAAGCGCACTCGCGATTTCATGCATAGTAACCCAACGTGATAATCACTACACGACGAGACGTACATACGATTTGCAAAATAATAAAATATAAATTATATACTATAAATATCATGAAAGGGTAAATATCACATAAAGAGCTTCATCGCGTGACTTGGCAGACGTAGTAATTTATTATGTAGGAATATAAAGACACCGCGGTACATATATTGCCTAATATAGGCAGTAAAACGTCCGTAAATATGGAAATATTTATTCCATTTGTGGGAATTTATTGTTTATTTAACGCTAACTATAAATTAATGTAATTGGCAGCCTCTGTGGCGCAAAGGATAAGATGCTAACTTTACGCCACAGAGATTTCAGGTTCGATTCTCCACCACGGTAGCGTAGCAATAAAAATAACCACCTTTAACTTCCCCGAAAGAGAGGATAGAACGCCAAACCACTCTGTCCTGGCATACTTCTCTTGCTTCCTCCACACTCATACATCTTCTCATGCACGCACGTCGATTTTTTCGACTTCTTACACGCCCCCTTTCAAGCACTTGCGTTACTTGATCATGCTGTGTCATTCTCGGCCTTCCTCGACTTCTACACCAGGCGCAGTCGCATCATATATTCTTTTAGCTGTTCTTTCATTATCCATTCGCTTTACATGACCGAACCATCGTAGACCTTTCTTAATTTTGTCGATAATGCGCCGCGCATTCTGCTCTATTTTCGACATTAGTGAACCTATCATACATAGTTTTACCACACGTGGTGAGAGATCGCATTTCAACTGCATTTAATCTATTTCGTCCTTATTCCAACTCCATATTCGCTTCCATACAAACATATTCTCAATTTAGCTGGCGCGAATTTTGATTACGAGATAGCGAAGTGTCGCAGGTGACTGCAAAATTGAGACGAGTGTTTTATTTCTTTTAATATCGATCGTCTCTCTAACAATGTCAATTCTCGACAAGAGTGACGAATTCTCAATTTAGCTGGCGCGAATCTTAATTACGTGATAGCGTAGCGTCGCAGGTGACTGCGAGATTGAGACGAGAATGTTTATTGTATTATTTGCTCTATATGTTATACGCCGATAATTAGGGACAAGGACAACGAAGGACGAGGAATCGTCCTCCCGATCGGTGACAGGAAAGGACGAGAAGAAATTCTAACTACAGAGATGGACTCTGAAATTAATAATCAAATTAACTAAAATCTTAATTATTTGCTTCCTCTTTACGCTTACGAAGTGACAGTGTTGTCCACATGCTCCACATATGAGCGAACGTGGCGAAAGAAGAAAGAAGAAGACAGGTATTTATTTAAAAAAAAGGAGGTTTGTCAAAAAACAGTGCTGCGTAATTTTCAGATATACATAGTATAACAAAACTCGATGTACAAGCGGGAAAATGGTGAATCTATATCATATATGGAGTCGAATGTGTAATATGACTTTTTAATGTGAGCTTGAAGAATTTTTTTTTTTCTTCCATAATAGCTTTCATAAGTATGACAGATTAAGTAAAATTGCACAAATCCTTATTAAAAAGCGTTTTTTAAATTTGTTTTATTCATGGATAGTATTAATTTGACTAAATAAATGATATTTGATAACAATTTGCAAAAGTTCATCGAAAAATTTCTCGAAAACTATGGGTCAAATAAATAAATAAAAAAACTACAAAATCGACTCCAAATGTGATGTAGATTCACTGGTTTCCCGCTTGTACATCGAGTTTTGTAACACAATGCAAAAGTAAAACACAGTCCGATTCTGTTGACATTTTGAATGACCAATTCAGAGCACAGGCGTTGCTTCTGAAATAATTAAGATTGGTCCACCGATATACGCGGACAAAAACTGGAAAGAAACACGTCTTGTGATCTTGTGTCAAAAATCGTTCGCATAAAAATACCAAGAGTTGTCGAAGAATAAGAAGAAGCTTCAATATGAGTGGATTTCAAAAAAATAATCGAATGATACAAATTTAATATTACTCGTATTATTATTGGTTTCATTTCCAAATTACGTGAACTAAAAATTTGTGCTAGGTACTAGCTTTTTAGAAGGTGGAAGACAGTCCAATTGTTTTAAAAGGGGGACATTGAACTTTTATTTTCATTGGTTGTGATTAACTAACTAACTAACTAACCATCACGCCATTTCCCCGAAGGGGTAGGCAGAGAGGATAGAACGCTACACCACTCTGTCCTGGCATACTTCTCTTGCTTCCTCCACATTCATACATCTTCTCATGCACGCACGTCGATTATTCCGACTCCTTACTTGCCCACTTTCAAGCTCTTGTTTTACTTGATCATGCCATGTTTTTCACGGCCTTCCTCGACTTCTACATCCAGACACAGTCGCATCATCTATTTTTTTAGCCGTTCTTTCATCAACCATTCGATCTACATGACCGAACCAACGTAAAAGACCTTTCTTAATTTTGTCGATAATGCTTATCTCAGCCTTGCATTCTGCTCTAATTTCAACATTAGTGCACCTATCATACATAGTTTTACCACACATTCGCCTGAGAGATCGCATTTCAACTGCATTCAATCTACTTTCGTCCTTATTTTTCCAACTCCATACTTCGCTTCCATACATAAGGGTTGGTACCAGAACTCCATTACGCACTGCCAATTTAGCCTCTTTTGATAAGCACTTATTAGATACTACCGACTTAAAGGCACCATTAACTCTGTTACCGGCACTAACCCTCCTTTCAATGTCCTTGTTCATATTTCCATCACTAGTGAACATGCTTCCCGGATATACAAATTCAGTGTTGTAATTAAAATGGACGAAATACGATTTTCAAAAGGTCTAGAAAAGTGTCCTTCTTGAGGTGTAGTGGGTAGCGATACTATGAGTGACGTCGCAGGCTCGATTCCAGGCGAGATAAATATGCAATATTTATTTCAATATGGCTTTCCAGTTAAAAATATGTCACACCAAGGAATGACACTGAAGCGTAAGACTGAACATCTTGCTTTCATGTAGCAAATTATTAAGATGCACTGCAGTATACTAATGCGCAATGCTATGCGACATTAAGGGAATGTTTATTATTAGAAGAAGAGTGTAGCACAATCTTTTATAGCTCCATTGAACAAGGGAGTTGAAAAAGGGTAGTTCTGCCGGTGCGGTGCTCTGATTAACATAATAATAATTCACTTTATAGTTTCTTTAAGTGTTTTCATTGGATTGGGTCTGTTTTTTGTATATATTGTGTTTATTTTGTGATCTAAGCGATGTCAGTGCGTATTAGAATAAAATGAATGTGTTTTTTATTTGTCCCTAAATGAGTTTATTGTAAAAACTCCTAGGGAGCATTGGATTGAAAAAGAGAAAATTCTGTATATTTTATTTCTATGTAATGTTATTTTTATGAATAAAAAAAAAAAAAATTTTTTTTTTTAAAAAAAAAAACATGAGCCGAACAAAATGATACATGGGTGTAACAAAACTCGATGTACAAACAGGAAACCAGAGAATCTAATATTTGGAGTCGATTTTGCGGAGTAAATTTTTTTGATTTGACTCATAGTTTTCGAGAAAATTGAGTACGTGGTTGATTTTTTTTTCGATATTTTTTTCCAAATTTTTATCAAATATCATTTATTTAGTCAAATTAATGCTATCTATAAATAAAATAAAATAAAAAACAGCATTTTGATATGAATTTGTGCAATTTTACTTAATCTGCTGTGGGTACCTACTAATGAAAGCTTTTATGAGAAGATAATTTTTTTTTTAAAAGTCACGTTACACATTCGACTCCAAATATGATGTAGATTCACCAGTTTTCGGGTTGTACTACGAGTTTTGTTACACCAAGTATAAACCAGATTGAAATATTGCAAGAGTGTTGTAATGGCTGCGTGGTAGACGCGGGGAACCCGCCGCCGCCGCCACATAGCGATAGGATTGGACAGGATTGGGCAGAATCGGGCAAAAAGTCAAGGGACCGATGTTGGAACACGTAAAAATTTGTCATCAGACAAACATTGGACACGTTAGTTTAATCTTTTTACTTAAATAGGTCTTTTGTATTGTATCTTTTTTATTTAGCTATAAAAAAAACAGTTTGATACAGCTAGTAATTACAATATCATTATTTCTAAACATTTGACTATAAACTACTTATTTTGATTAAACAACATTTTGAGTGTGTCCAAATACTTGTAGACAAAAAACTGATATGCAGATATGGATATCAAATACTAGGTGAAATGGGGGAATGTTGTAATACATCAAGTGCCACTTAACCCAGCCAATGACAGGTCATAAGCCCTGGTAAACGCTAGATATCCATATTCCCTTCCAAGTTTCTCGTCTCTGTTGAAATGTCAAATTGTACTTATTTTGATTTTACACTACACTATACTTAGTTAAAACATATATTTTACACATTTTTTTAACTAAATTTAAACTCTTTTTTTTTCGTATTCTTTTAGTCCTTTATAAAATAAACTGTTTTGTGTTCCCGCTAATCTATACTTTGGTCTGCCTCAAGGTGTAGTGGTTAGCACGTTGGGCTACCATGCACGAGGTCGCGGGTTCCATTCCCAAATATGAAATGTTTATTTCAATGTGGTTTTTTACATAAAAATATTTTATACGCGATACCTAGTACTGTCGCCGAATCGAAAGACTGATCATCTTGCCTTCATTTAAAAAAAAAAAATTCACAGCGCTTGGTATACTTAGTGGACGACTTGATAGTCCGGCGCTGATTGCAGAACTGCCTCTTAATGTACCTGTTCCTCGATCACAGATCACTACTGACTCGGTAATAAGCGACGTGATAACGATTTCTTACCCATGGATGTTTAACGTTATCGCGATCACAATGGAACACGCGTTAAAAGTTATCGATCGGGATTATTAAACGAGCGCATACTAGTCGCGAGCCATTTCCCGAGATATATCTTATTCGCACATATATTCATTCAATCTTTATTATAATTTAGCCGGTTTTCGGCAAGCCAAATATTGAGAAAAGCAGCCGACATAATAAAAAATCCGACAAGCGCGTTGATTTAACGTTTGACGTACGGCCGCGATATCGCGTGCATCGGCCCCGATCGGCTATGCTCGGCTCGGCGAACGCGTTCGCCGAACCGATACCACGGTATCGAACTGTGATCGGTCAAATCGTTAGGGCTAGCACGTGGTTAGCACGTTTTTAACTACGTCGATAGTTATCTGTGATTGAGCAACAGGCTATCATACTCGTCGCACATCTCATTCTTTGTTCCATGTACCTGTTTTTCGTACTAATTATGCGATGAACTCTCCTATGGTTCAAATAACTCGCAATTATAATACACATTGTAGTGATATAGATATTTTTGACTGTAATAAATATACATTTAAAACGAGAGTAGTCAAAAAAATAAAATTGTCTAGAATTGGTATTGATCAACGATGATAACTTTTGTATATATTTCACACACTCACTCCCTTTCTCTCAACCTTACAATCACACTAACACACACACCCTTATCCTCTTGTCACTTTTTTTTTGTTTTTTTTATAGTTTATGTGTTGTTATTTTTCTTCTACTTATTTTGTTTAATTATTCTGTTGGAACTCTGTTATTGGCTTTAGTAACGTATACTTGACATTGTATTTTTTAAATTCATGTATTGCTGTTGAGTTCCCAAACAAACAAATAAATAAATACCGATGCAGTGCCCTATGCACCATTAGGTGCGGATAAGAAAAAGCGGTAACGAGGCGAAAATTCAATCGGCGACAAAAAATGATGTTTTTCCAGCATCAGGTCTGAGGATGGGACAAAAAGTGTTGGGAAATTGAATATGCGAATCCAGGTCCCGGCTGGGAATGTTGCCTCCGACTTTCCGCCGCGAACTTCGCATTTTTTGTAACACACAAAGTGGATGTTTTCAGAATAAATTTGTACAGCCTCAAATCTACTAAGTTTCAAGATAAGGGCTTTGTAAAACCAGATACTCTGTGGTCTGAAAAACTGTCGAAACATCTGAATTTAACGAAAAACATAAATAACGAGCAAGATTGCTCGAAAGGAAGCGAACAAAATTCACTCCAAATGTCAAAACAAAAAAAAAACATTACTGTTAGGTTCATTTTATACGTACCGAGCCGTTCAAGCAAAATGCAAATCATCAATTTATAATAATATAATATGTAAACAACATTTTGAGTGTGTCCAAATACTTGTAGACAAAAACTGGATTTCACCCATTACGGGCCAATAATTACAATTTAACATCTCAACAGAGACAAGAAGTTTGAAAGGGAATATGGATATCTAGGCGTTTACAGGGCTTATGTCCTGTCATTGGCTGGGTTAAGTAATTCTAGTTATTTTATCTTCAGGCGTTTTCCTAGTAGGTGATTTAATTCGGTAAGAATCTCACTTGCAATCATAAAGGTTTCTGCTAAAATGCTTAGCAATTTTCTCAATGGATGACAGAGTGTTCACATGTGAAGCGTCGCGCCATTTTACTGTATATCAAATATTAGGTGAAATGGGGAATGTTGTAATACGTCAAGTGGCCACTTAACCCAGCCAATGACAGTTCATAAGCCCTGTAAACGCCTAGATATCCATATTCCCTTCCAAACTTCTCGTCTCTGTTGAGATGTTAAATATAAAATGTAGATTTCATTCACTATGCTCACTCCTTCGCGAGCACTCCTTACGCGAGCGTTCTGTAATCTTGCGAATTTCACGCCACGTATGTTAGAAGAGTTTTTAAATTTTGATTGGAGTTTTATAACCATTTTTTAGTTAAATTTTCGTATAAAACCCGACTTTTCGCTTTAGGTATAAACCGCTGGTAAAGCAATTTATCCGTTACCGTCTACCGGAACTATTGTGAGGGGTTAAGTTCTTTAACGATCCGTTTTTCGTTGAAATGTCAAATATTCAGCGGCCAATAAGAATTCAATTAAAACTGTGAAATACAGAAAAATTTATGATAAAATCCCTTACTTTTAGCTTTAAACAACGAGAAAGGATAATTTAAAGGTAGTCTAGACTCCAGCTTATAGATTTTTGTTAGAAAAGTTTACCTATTGACGTATAATTGTCGAGATCTGACAGATAAAATTTTCGAATTTCATAGACAAATTACAAATAAAATATAGAAATGTGGGCGTGGTGGAGGCTTGGCTTATGGAAAACGAATCGTCATTAAAGTAGTTTATAAAACGCAAATTAGTAAGGTAATGCTATAAATAGTTAAAGGTTCGTAGCACTAACGGACGTTTGATTGCTTGTTTATAAAACGGGCCCCAATAAAATTTAACACGTACGAATTAAAATTAATGCTTAATGTAGCATATTTAAAAAAAACAACTTTTATACAGCTCTATAATTGGAACGAAAAATAGCTTATAAAAAGTACTATGGACCAAAAAACTTAACAATGGAAAACGTATTTTATTTTTATACTATATATTTTGATATTTTGTCCGCCTCGTAGCATAGTGGTAGCGCATTTGGCTACCGTGCCTGTGGTCACGGGTTCGATTCCCATAGGGGGTCAACATGAAATATTTATTTACATGAGACTTTCATATTAATATTTCATGTGTGATACCTTTGACTGGTACTGAAGCGTAAGACTGATCATCTTGCCTTCATGTAATAAAATTATCAAGATACACTGCACTTGGTGTACCAATGCAGTGCCCTATATGCACCATTGGGTGCGGATAAGGGAAATTAGTAATAGTAGCATATTGCCTATTTTGGCAAGACGATAAAAAAAATAGACAAAAATAAATTTGGCAGGAAAATAAAGCCGCATCGGTATACGAAGCGAGACAATGGTCGCGATAGGCTACGGCCATTTTTTGCCCAGTAGCAGATGGATGGACACCGGACAGTGAATAAAGACAGTGTGTTCATTTCTAGAAGATGGAAGCGAAAGGGCTATAGGATTGTGATATTTTACCGATGACAGTTGAAACAAAGGCAAATAATTGTGGAAACAGAGCGAAGAAAAGAGAAACATGGTATTATGCTCAACTCATGCTGATGTTTCGAAAATTGCAAAATACATTTTAGGGAGAGTTTTAACTAGAGTTTACTAAATGCTAATCATTTAAAGTTTTTTTATAGGCAATCGAAAAATCAAAAGATATATTTAAAAAATCTAATCATCGATGTGCATAATATCAAATCATTTGAAAGTAATCGTTCGCTCCAGGATTTGACCCCGGGTCCTTCTGTTTACCGGTCATGTGCTCTGTCCACTGAGCTAAATTACTTTTACCGATAAAATTGACGAATGACTATCATAATAATGACCACCGCCTTCAGTAATATGCACATTGTAATTGTGATTTCTTTATCTTGATTTGTTAAATAATATTTTTTTTAAATTACCTACCTAACAATTTATCAAACATCTTAAAATAAAATATGATACACTCCCAAATAACAAATTATACTTTTTTCAGTTTTTCTTCAAGTAAAGCCCGCTATATATATGGGACAGTTTACTACACAGTTTTCTGTGCAGTCTGAAAACGGTCCGTATATAAAGCTAAAACTGCATGAAAAACTGTGTGCTTGTGTCAGATTTTAAGCTGACATGACAGTCAATGTTTTTTTATGTAAACGTTTAAGTAGACATTGGTTTATTGAATGCTTTTAAATACGTAAAAAACCAATAACATATTTACATTATTAGCTAAATATACAATTTCCTGAGAGCAAACATACGATAATAACTTACAATCGCGTTTAAAAATACACATATTTAGCGTGTCTTTTGACAGAGTTTGACAGACTGCACAGTTTTCTGAACAAGAAACTGTGTAGTTTTCTGAACAAGAAACTGTCCATATAAAGCGGGCTTAAATAAAACATAATTCAATCAAATAAAACATAACATTACGTAGTATTCTAAAAAATAAAGAAGATAAATAAAATAAATACGCAGGTCACATTTAGTATTGGCAATAGTTGAATTCTGACGCTGCTAAATAGTAGATTGTATCTATCTTATTAATTATCCGATTTACGAACGGATTGCACGGATAGTTTTATGATTCTTCGCTTTATTTTTCTCGATTCACTGGTTAAACAGCCCATTGGCACCTTTTACATAAGTTTAATTTGAAGAGCACATAGAATCAAACATGTAAAATAATAAGAGTCTGCACTACAAAGTTACATAAAAATAAAAAATACAGTATAAATAATTAAAACAAATATATAAACATATAAAGTATAATTTTATGTTGCATGCAGCATTCTGTGCATCATAAAGATGTTTTATTTCATGTCGTGGTTACTTTTCCAAGATCGTGTTTGTATACCCGGGTATCAGGAGAGCAGAAAAGCCTGAGGGTAAATCCTTCGTACGTTTATTGCAGTCTCGTTGTGCCAACTGACGCGAATCAAAAGCAACACATACAAATTACCACGTTTCCCGCTAACGCGCTAATGACGCCCTGTTTGTACGCGGACTTTGGTCTTAGGCGATCTAAATATTTTACTTAGAAATACTCTTGTGATGAAAAATGTTGAATAACATTAAGACTCCACCACGTGACATATTTTTATTTTTTACCTGTAATTATTACTTATTATTTTATCTATAATGATTTTGGTTACTTTTTCATTGTTTTGTTTTATATGTATATATTTGTGATTAGAATTTTTGTGAATAAATAAACGGTGATACTGAGGGGGGTGACTTTGGAGGGATGGGGGATATACAAATATATATATCCTCCTCCCTTCTCACTAAACTGCATTAAGTGAAATAGTAGAATATTTTTCCTCGATGTGCAGCTGAAAGAGTCCCCCAGGACTCCACCACGTGATTCGCGGCCGCTTCCCATACAAACGTATTCCTTGATTTTCTCCCTGGAATTTAACATTAGAGCAATTATTTTTTCACACATTTTAGATATTGACCAGATGCGTGTTTGCATAGTCTTATTTTTTAAATATGTTATTTGTTAAAGGAGATAAATGATTAAAAAAATAAGATGATGCAAACACGCATCTGGTCGATATCTAAAATAAGTGAAAAAATCATTACTCTAATGTTAAATTCCAAGGAGAAAATCTTATTTATTTATTACATTTTACATTCAATATAATCACAATAATGGGATGGCGACTCAATCAGTAGAGACCCATGCCAATGATCTGGCCCCGACTCACTAGATAGTCCGTGTCGAGTCAGGGCATTGTAGTATTATACATAACACATTGTAGTACTAAACATAATTGAATAATTAGTATAATAGAACCAAGTTATATTAATATAAATTTTTTAAAAATGATTATAGGGATATGCGATAGAAGGGTGGTTAATTTATACGCTGTATCTAACGGCATATTTTTATGAAAAAGAAAAAACACTTATTCCTTAAGGACATGTTGCGAGGAGGAAGAATGCAGTTGTTTTGATAGACAGGAAACCTCCCACACAATTGCGAATATTACAAATGCAATTCCCTCGACGTGATAATGATACGATGTGCATTTCAAGACCACGTATTTTTTATTTGGATAAGTACTTATAGAAAAAATGAAAGAAATTTTATGCATGTTATACCTACCTGTGAAATAAACTTGATACCAAAAATGACTAGGTAGGTAATCATGGTTTTTAGGAGGCGCATTTTATTGAGTGTCAAAATAAGTTGGAGGAAACTGTGACTGTGAAAAAGCTTCAAATGTGTCTCCTGAAAGTACTATGTATAACGTACAGGGGTCATCATATTATATTATTTTATTTAATGTCTTCTACGATGTTAAAAAAACATAATGAGAGAAAATTATGGTAGAATTTCATCATAAAAGATGCATTTATTATTACGCTTGGCTCAAATTTTAATCGAGAGGTACCTAGTCAAGTAGCGGATTATACATGGTGTATTAAAAACTCATAGTACAACCCGAAGACTAGTGAATCTACATCATATTTGGAGTCGAATGTGTAATATGACTTTTGATCCTGACCTCGGTTTTTTTTTTAAATTCTCATAAAAGCTTTCATAAGTACCGCAGATTAAGGAAAATTGCACGAATTCTTATTAAAATGCGGGTTTTGATTTTGTTTTCTTTGTGAATAGTATTACGACGCCTCCTACGTATAATATCGTAACCCACAGAATGCGATTTTACAGGAGGAGCATTTGAAAATATTTTCGTTCATATGCATTGGTTGTAGATACGACAAAATACGCCCCAAAAAAGCCCTTATAATAGTAAAAATATTTTTTTGTTTTGGTAAATTAAAGATATAGTTAAATACAGACGAAATCCACCAAAAACTCAAAATCGACGATTTGTGAGTTACGATATTATACGTAAGAGGCGTCGATTAATTTGCCTAAATAAATTATATTTTATAACAAATTGTAAATAAAAAATTGAAAAAAATTGAAGTTTTTTTTTCGATTATCTCGAAAACTATGGGTCAAATAAAATTTTAAAAATCTACTCAAAATATGATGTAGATTCACTGGTTTCCCGCTTGCACATCGAGTTTTGTTACATCCGTTTTACGTTACAACAGTTTTGTTGGTGTATAAATATTATATTGAAAATAACCAAAATGTTAGAATCGTACTCTAATCTCTACTCGTATTTTCTATTTCCTAGCACAAAAAACTACACAAATCAAAATATTTCGGTAGGTATCATCATCATCTATTATAGGTATATTAAAGGAATTTCGTACACCCAATACGTACATTCACGAGTATTTTAAAAAAAAAAAAAACTTTTGTTATGAATTTCAGAAAGTAACTTTTGAAACAATCAAGAAATCGACCCACCAGGAGAACAGCAGACAGAAGAGGTTCGGACCTCGAGAGAGTGAAACATCTGTTTATAGGAAATGACGAGTGACTGACATGCAAGCTGCGCGTGAAGGTAAAACTTTCAAAACATTTTAAGGGGGCGCTTTCTGAGTTTTCGAATTTTAAAATATTCTTATTTGAAATTCAAAATCAACCGTAAAAACCTTCGAAGAAGATAGACACTTACATTTTCTAAAAAATATACTAGTCAAATTTCATAACACTACTTATTATCATATTCCACCGTCTAAAGACTCCAGCACTTAGGCCAATACACGAAACATGTGACGTAGATGTATAGTGATGACGTAGATGCCTATTGATGACGTAGTGAGTGACGTAGTTGGTAACAAGACACGGTAGTGTTTTTCAAGTATGGAATGTCACTTCTCTGAAATTCTAGTTCGAAGGTAAAAACGGAGTGCGGAGAATAAAAAAAAAAATTTAGTCGATATAAAACTTTAACGCCTAGAAGTTGGTAATATTTTTTAGTGTATACATATATATATATATATACAACATATATATATATATATATAAAAATAGTATCTATGATGATACGAATTATAATAAGTACTTTTACACGTATTGCTATGCGTTCAAAAACATTGTTTTCGTTAATTTTATGACACTAATAATTTTATTCACTTAATAGTTTTTTAAATATTTATTTGAAAGACCTATGCCTTTTTAAGCATCTAGAGGAATATGCCCCCTTAAAAAAACTAACCGAAAAAGCAACAGATGGGCAAATAACCTAAATACGTTAATTAGTTCCTTGATTTAAAAAAAAGGAATAAAAGGCTCTGGTCGTAAAAATATGTAAATGATTGTTTTTTTGTCCGACATAGAAAATGTTTTATGACAGTAAACCAAATTTCCAGTTTTAAAACAATAAAATAACATGTTATCTGAAAAAATACTATTATTCACGATATAATTAAATTGTATTTACTTTTTTATACCTATTTACGGAAAAGGAATTCCACATTTCTATGAAAATAGCAGGTCTTGTGTCCATTCCTAAAATTATCTCGAATTTTATTTTTTACAAGAATTTGAAGGGCATTCTACTTTTTATAAATAACAATTTTTGACTTATAATAACATAATTTTCATCATAATCATTTTATTACTCTACATTTTAAAGAAACTTGCGTTATAATCTTCCCCAAGAGGTCCCTTCATACGTTTTTATCATTATTTGATAGCGTCGTAATTTTTAAGAATTAAGCAAATATTAGGTCCTTACATATGAAATTGGCGTTTTGTATGGGAGGAACATAAAGTTGATTTTTTAAAAATATAATATATTTATTTAATCAAAGTATGTACCATTGCTATCTATGCACTTTTGCCATCTCATAGGTAGTTCATCGATCCCTTTACTAAAAAAACCATTCGGACGGGAATCAATAAAATCTTTGAAGTCGGTTTGGACTGCCCCATCGGAGTTGAATTTTTTTCCCTTGCAAGAAGTTACCCAAATTTCGAAAAAAATAGTAATCTGTTGGGGCAAGGTCCGGAGAGTACGGTGGATGTCTTAGACATTCCAATTGAAGCTCTTCTAATTTGGTATTATATATTTTAAAAAAATCAACTTTATGTTCCTCCCATACAAAACGCCAATTTCATATGTAAGGACCTAATTCAAGCTTTTTCACCTTCCCAATTTGCTTCAAGTGGATTAAAACAGTTTTATCACTAACACCGCAGCCTGCAGCTAACTCGGACGTGGTTTGCGATGGATCCGCTTCCACAATAGCCTTCAATTCTTCATTATCAACTTTGGTCTCCGGCCGTCCACGGGGCTTGTTCTGCAGGTCGAAATTTCCAGAACGAAAACGTTGGAACCAAAAAAACGCACTGTGTTTTCTTTTGCGGCACCGTCGCCATACACATCATTAATCCTTCGAGCCGTTTCTGCAGCACTGGTGCCACGGTGGAACTCGTACTCGTAAATAACGCGATATTTCAAGTTTTCCATTTTGTAAACTGAGTGACGCAAAGAAAAAAACAATTGAGGAAAAAACAAATGAATTATAATTTTCGAAACACAAATACTTGAGTAAATAGCTGTATAAATTTGAATTTAGAATTCCTTTTAAGAGAAGATATTGAGATCAAAGTTGCCAGTACGGCAAAACTCCAATTTCATATGTAAGGACCTAATATGTAATTTTTCATAACTTAAAAACAACTTAAAAATATTAGTCGACATCTTAAAATAAAAACATGGTGTCATTTTTGCACAAAAACCGTTGATAGCAGGTGTGATTTCATCTATGTTTCATCCTGAACTTTGTTCAATTTGAAAATGTATTTCCATTATTAAAAAAATACACATTTGTGTACCTATAATAATTGTGTTTTACAATGTTTACAGTAAGGGAGAGAAGCAATACTATTTAATATTCCACCTTCATGTAATAAAATGATCAAGATACACTGCACTTGGTGTACATGCAGTGCCCTATGCACCATGCCAAAAACATGTGGACAAAATTTCAATTCATCATTATCTGTGGGAAAAGCTTGAAAACACTGAATATAACCAGTTTTATTGTTTATTCTATGAATTTCGGATAAGTATCGTCCGATTAATTTTATTTGTGTATCAGGAGTTCATAAAGAAAGAGGTTGAGTTATGGGCGCCCCGCTCTCAGGCGCGTCGGACCTTATTAAGTGATAGCCTGCAATATTGGACGATGTATCACGCCATAGATATTTGTTGAGAAACAATGGGTATTGGATCTGTAAAGTAGGATATATTTAAAATAGGGCAGTAAAGTGCATATTATTGCTTATGCGCAATTTATACGGGACCGAAAACTGTACAATCTGTCAAAAGACATGCTAAATATTATGTATATTTTTTAAGCGCAATCGTAAGTTATTGTCGTGTATTATCACGTGGTACATCAACTCGAATACTTCTATTCTTGATTCAAGACTAGAGAAATGTGATCGTCCAATATACTTTTTTGCTAGAAGCTCAAATAGGTCTAGTCAAAGAAGAATCCGAGCGCTAGAAATTCCATATTGTAAATCACGACTTGCTCAGAGACATGCACATTTTATTGCCCCCAGTTTAATTAATTCTTTTTTAACTGACAATAAAATGGCATTGTCAGATTTTCCAAATTTTTCATCTTTCAAAAAATTGAACACAAAGTTGGATACATAGTGTAAAGGTAGAATCATTCTTACTTTAAAGACTATAACTACAACATAATCTACGTCATTTTTTATTTTATATATTATTATTATTTCCCCTCTTCTTCTTCCGGTATAAAAAGATACCAATATCTTGTTTAACTATCTTTTTACATTATCTGTTATTTATTTTTCCATTTCTTTTTTTTAACTATCTTGTTTACATTATCTGTTATTTTTCCATATCTACATGACTTCATCTTTCTCTTTTGCCACGTGCACACTGTATGACTTTCACAGTATACCCACAAACAGGCTATGCCTTGGTGGGATTTTTGTTTATATATATTTTTTTTATACTTACTTATATGTGTTTTTTAATGTATATCTATATGTAAAAAAAAAATTCTTTTGAATAGAGAAAAAAAAAAAAAAAATGAAATTGTTTGTTTAGGACGAAAGAAAAAACATAAACATTTTTAACTTAAAGGAATTATTTTTACCAAAATTTCATTTTTAAATAATGTCTAAGATATTGTTCAAAATCCGCCTAGTGGTGTGGTGGTTAAGGCGTTGGTCTACCGTGCACGAGGTCGCGGGTTCGATTCCCATGGGGGGTCAACATAATGAGACCGATCATCAGTAAAAAAAATGATAAAAAACACACAGCACGATTAGTACTTGAAGGCAGCTCCGAAATGGAAATATTTATGTCTCTTTTCATGCGATGAAAAAAAAATCGCAAATTTAGTTTTTCGTAAAATATGATCAGCTTACTAGGGCTCCGCGCCGCGGCTGGACAAGCGGCCCGTCTCCGCGTGGGGCGCACTGCAGGTTCGGTAATGGCCGGTTACTGACTTGTTAATAACCGCGTGCATAGTGCTTCATCGCGGCCACACAACGGCCCGGGCGCCAATGGGGACGCACACCCTGCTCGGTACTGGGGGCGCGAAAAATAGGCAACATGCATGGTGTAACAAAACTCGTAGTACAACCCGAAATCTGGTGAATCTACATCATATTTGGAGTCGAATGAGTAACATGACTTTTTAATCTGACCTTGAAATTTTTTTTTCTTGTCATAAAAGCTTACATAAGTACAACCGCATATACAGGGTTATTTTTAAGTCAGTTAACAAAAAAAAACCTGAATTCAGTATCGTTAATAGAACCCATTTCAATAAAAAAACATGTCCTTTCTCAAATAAAAAAAAAGAAAAGTGCACCCAAATGTTTCCTCAGAAATAGTAAAGACTTGGGTCACCCCTAGGCGAGCGTCCGGCCGTCCCCCCCCCTTAATGGGACGGGACTGCGCGAGCGGCGTGCGCACCCCCCCCGCGCGCACTCCCCCGTCGCACTTACCCTTATGTGCCGCGCATGAACAACAGCTGTGAATAGGATGTGCATAATTTGTAAAAATTACAGGAATAAAAATAATAAATCGTAAAAATAAAAAGTACATGTTTTTTTTATTGAAATGGGTTCTATTAACGATACTGAATTCAGGGTTTTTTTTTTGTTAACTGACTAAAATATAACCCTGTATATAGGTATCTATAGGTACCTATCGCAGATAAAGTAAGATTGCACAAATTCTTATGAAATCGCGGGTTTTTTTCTTGTTTTTTTGTAGATGGTATTAATTTGACTCAATAAAGAATATTTGGAAAAAAAATCAACTTCGTACTCAATTTTCTCGAAAACTATGGGTCAATTAAAAAAAATGTATTCTACAAAATCTACTCCAAATACGACGTAGATTTTATTGATATCCCAACAGAGACAGAGAAACTCTGGAAACTTATGTGGGTTATCTAGGCGTTTACAGGGCTTATGACCTGTCATTGGCTGGGTTAAGTGGCCACTTGATGTACTGCAACATTCCCCATTCCGCCCGTCATCTGACAACCATAATATATGACAAATTTTTGAAACTACTATATATATCGAGTTTGTACAGAAGTATCTTCATTTGAGTTGGTTTATCGTCAGTTTTTAACATTTTTCTCTCTAGCGACATGTTGAGAAGATTGTTAAGCATTTTTTGGCAATCTTCTTCATTGGTGTGGGTAAGGAGGTCTCTGTTGGGATATCAATAATATCTGATTTCAGCCCAGCATGGGTATAATCCAGTAATTTGTCTACTAGTATTTGTATACGTTCAAAATGTTGTTAAATGACGTAGATTTACTGGATACGTACGTAGGTACCATGCCGTTCATGCTAAATGTAAAACAATTTCATAACCAATTTCTTAAGACGGGTATTCTGCAAATTCACGTTACGCGTGTTAGATGAGTAACCGGGCATAAAATTTAAATGAATTAAATTTGAATAAGGTATTAGTTTGGCACTAAAGCGCTCAAAAATTTTAAGGTACTTAACTAGTTTACTTAAAAACGGAACTTAAAAGAAATTACTTCTCATTCTTTATCATTTACCTTATGATAAATGCTTACTTACAAATACATAGATTTACATACCCCAATGATCTACTTAACGTTTACTTAATTGATATCGATTTATCTTTAATTTATACCTAATTACTAATTATATTATATTTTAAAATCTCCCTCACCAAGCACAAGACCTGTCATGGTGGTTGTTAATATCAAAATGTACCTATAATTATGTCTAAGTATTGGTTTTAAAATTATCCAACGCGATATCGTTTGCGTATTAAAACGAATCATAAAAAAAACCCTTGGTTGTAGGTTTTAGCGATATCAAGCCCCTTGGTAGGTGCTGTGAACCCCATGCGAACTGTGTCATGGTATCGAAATTTATTACATAAAGGTGAATTAAACACTTCTCTCAGAAGGTGGTCGGCGCCTTCACCAATACTAAAATATTATAGTAAGTATTCAAAAATGTGTATTAATACTACCTAAAATATACCGTGCAACAAAACTCGATGTACAAGCGGGAAACCAGTGAATCTACGTCATATTTGGAGCCGATTTTGTAATTTTTTAAATTTTTATTTGACCCATAGTTTTCGAGAAAATTGAGTAAGAAGTTGAATTTTTTTTAAAGGTTTTTTTCACAAATTGTTATAAAATATCATTTATTTTGTAAAATTAATTATATCCATAAAGAAAACAATAGCAAAAACCTAATTTTAATAAGAATTAGTGCAATTTTACTTAATCTGCGAAAGCTGTTACGAGAAGAAAAAAAAATTAAGCTCAGATTAAAAAGTCATTTTACACATTCGAATCCAAATATGATGTAGAATCACCAGTTTTCGGGTTGTACTACGAGTTTTGTTACTCCATGTACACACACGTAATTTTCATATTAATATTTCATGTGCGATACCTTGGACTGGAACTGTAGCGTAAGCTGATCATCCGACCTTCAAAAAAAAAACTTTTGGCTGTCTGTAAAGTCGGTTTACGGACGATAATTTTACGTGATAACGTCATAAGAAAACATTGATGAAAAATAACATACTTTTATGAATTGAATTGAATTATTATTACTAAATTATCATTATTTTGTATAATACAAAGCAGGAGTTAATTGAAAATTATTTTTTTTTCCATAATGTATAATTTTTTTTCACTCGTTAATTTCACTTTCACTTTGTAGCTTGTGTGCTGCTGCTGTCTCCCTTCTACTCGGACGCATCGGCCGATGGAGTGGAAGAGAGATAGATGCGTCACAAACCGAACGCTAAGGCCGATCGTGCCTCTCTATCGCTTGTTCCGCGCTCTCGCTTGCACACTCGGCTCAGGCGGAACGTGACAATGAGTCATGCTTTTTCGTGTGTGCAGCCGGCGTTCATCGATTTATTAGACGTTATCACGTCAAAAATCGTATCGGTATAAAACACACGTGAAAAAAATGCATGACATCATAATGAAAGCCAAGATATCGTAATGATTTACGTCGCCAATATTTCACAAATAACCCAAGAAAGGTTTTTTCCCCAAAACACAGATGGCGTTCGAATGCTAGCGGCAGAGAAAAAATAAAATTATTAGTACTAACTAACTAACTAACCATCACGCCATTTCCCCGAAGGGGTAGGCAGAGAGGATAGAACGCCACACCACTCTGTCCTGGCATACTTCTCTTGCTTCCTCCACATTCATACATCTTCTCATGCACGCACGTCGATTATTCCGACTTCTTACATGCCCACTTTCAAGCACTTGTTTTACTTGATCGTGCCATGTCTTTCCCGGCCTTCCTCGACTTCTACATCCAGGCACAGTCGCATCATATATTTTTTGAGCCGTTCTTTCATTATCCATTCGCTCTACATGACCGAACCAACGTAAAAGACCTTTCTTAATTTTGTCGATAATGCTTATCTTAGCCTTGCATTCTGCTCTAATTTCAACATTAGTGCACCTATCATACATAGTTTTACCACACATTCGCCTAAGAGATCGCATTTCAACTGCATTCAATTTACTTTCATCCTTATTTTTCCAACTCCATGCTTCGCTTCCATACATAAGGGTTGGCACCAGAACTCCATTATGCACTGCCAATTTAGCCTCTTTTGATAAGCACTTATTAGATACTACCGACTTTAAGGCACCATTAATTCTGTTACCGGCACTAACCCTACTTTCAATGTCCTTGTCCATATTTCCATCACTTACCATCAATTATTAGTTACCTAAACTTATCATACTTTTAGTGCGTACGTGTTTATTAAAATAAAAAGGAAAAATATTTTTTTTTTATAAATATAATTTAATTCGTTGTAAAATATAAAAATTAACATTATACAGATATAATATTATGAACCCGTATCAAAAGCCCCAATGGACGAGGCGCCATGCCATTGGGGGAGAAGATATTTGGTATCATTACTCTATTTTATTTATTGTTTATAACTAAAAACTTGATATTAATTTGTCAATATGCCCAGAATTTTAATCATGGTACTGCAGCGTGCTAATTACTGCCAACATTCTATAAAAATGTCAGCGTTTAAAAAGATTTAATTAAATACAACATTTTGGGCGTGTTCAAATACTTGTACACAAATCTGGATTTTATCCCAAGACGGGAGTAGGTATATATTTTTTATTTTATATCCCTACAAAGATGAGGTAGAATTTTTTCAAATCCAGGAATATGGATATTCGAGCGTTTACAGGGCTTAAATACTTAAATACTTAACTTCAATATCAATGCATAGATGGAGCTTTCAACTCGCTGGTGGATGATTCTCGATTCGTAACATATAAACAAAATCATAAATGTTACCTGGTGTGGATATTCGCTAATAAGCGAAATGGGGAGTGTTGTAGTACATAAAGTGATCACTTAACCCAGCCAATGACAGGTCGTAAGCCCTGTAAACGCTCGAATATTCATATTCCTGAATTAGAAAAAATCCTACCTCATCTCTGTAGGGATATAAAAATATTGATTTTAATATAAATTCAAATTTAAATTAAATTAAATAATGTTAATTATCAAATGTAAATTTAAATTTAAATTCCCTAACCAAGCACAGAAGCTTGTCTTTTTAATTGGTGAGATATGGCGTTAAAAGTGTTAATATTGAACATATAATATGGTCATAAATTTTTGTAATAAGAAATAAACATTAAAATAAAAAATGTATTTTAACCATAAATCTTTCTCATCTAATCCAACGATCGTGATAAGAAGTTAAAATACTACCTGTGCAGTACCCTATGCATCATTAGGTGCGGATAAGATAATGAATAGAATGGCGAAACTGATTTCTGAGGCGAAAAAAATAATTTAGCTTTTTTGTAATAAATTATCTTGTACCTGAACTAAGTGCACCAATGTCGTGCCCTATGCACCATTGTGTGGAAATAAGGGAAAGTAAAAGTAGAAGTATATGTACATTAGTTAAAGAAATCAGTAGTTTTATTAGAGATAAGTATAGTTTTGAAGAGGATTTCGATCCCTAGAAGTATCCTTCGTGGAAGCAAAGTGGAATAATATTTACATTTGGACCACGGATTCAGGGGCCGTGAACAAATAAAAGCGGACATATATCACGCTGGGAATATTCTGATAGTCCACAGCCGAGACAGGTATTTCAAGGGACAGCCAACCGTTGGTCTTTGATTCGTATATCTATTGCGAGCGTACAGTATTTATTTAGTTATTAAATTATTAATATATAACTAAATAAAGTTAAATAAAAAATACTTGATACACTTCCACTTTAATTTATTTTGACCAGTTAGCGCTTTCACCCTGTAACGGGCATCTTCAGACTATATTAATAATTTAATCATGGAATTCCACCGAGCAATGTCCATAAATAAAATATAAATCATATTTAGTTATTTCATATAAGCGTTAGAGTGCCGATCATCTTGCCTTCTTGTAAAAGAATGACCAAGAAACATTGCACTAGTTGTACAAATGCACCATTAGGTGTGGGCAATGAAAGCTCTACCCTTTCCCTAGACTGTTTTAAAGACTATTGAGTGTTTTTTCAGTTCAGCACAACTCTACCGATTTTTTCAACAAGCTAAACCGCGATTTTAAGATTGTTAGTGAGACAAAATTTCGGATGAATTTACGTGATGTACGCGAACAAATGCATTCATTGCCCCTAGGACTGTCTCGGCTTATGAACAATAATAATTGTCAATGTTTCCATCACCCAAACCAACCAGAGTCGGCCTAAATTAACAGTGGTAGGGAAACGTTAGTTACTACTCCGATCATTATTTATTAGTAAGTACTACCAGCCGTATGCAGACCGGCATACTGCCACGCCAGGCCCACCATCCCAGACATCTACCCGAGCACCCGCGGTCAGGGTCTCAACGGAGGGACATGGAAGAGAAAGCATCAATTGCGGAGGGCTTAGGGAACAAGAGGGGTGTAGTAGTTAGTGACTTGCGTGAACGGCGACGAAATAATATAGTGTGTTTATTTTTTGAACGGTTTACGCCCCCTGAGAGGTACACCCCCCGCGGGGCGATGTTTGTATAAACTTATAATTCCTTTATTCCCCCTCCCCCGCCCGACGGTGATCCGATAGTACAGGACGAAATTGGAACAAGTCTCCTATCTGGAACAATAAAGCGTTCCGTATTTGGAGCAATATCAGCCGGTAAATTGAACCTAATATCGTGTGAATGATTTATAAATTAGGGTCCTTAACGAGAAGTGACCCGAAAATAAAATGACTTTATAAAATATGAACATAAAAATTGTTAAATGAAAAAAAGGGTTGTGACAAGGTAATCACACAAAAGTAATAAAATATGTGAATTGAAAAAAAAACTTTTTTATTTATACTAGCACCAAGTTTGAATGATTACATTGTGTAGTTTATTAAATTTGCTTGCCTATTTTACAAGGCGTCAGGTTCTCGGCGTCCTGGACGTCCGCTGTTGACAATCCGTCGGCAGTTTGTGTCAGAGCTGCGGGACGTGGACCTGACCTGGGAGGATGCGCGGAAACTGGCGGCAGATAGCTTGGCTTGGAGGCGATTTGTGGAATCCATGTGCAAAGGAAGCGAAGATGAGTTTATTAAATTAATCGAGCGACACTTGAGTAGCATTTGTAGTAAAAAAAAATCATTTAACGAGCATAATATAAGGCCCTATGCCTCGCGATTCTAGATCTTACTCGTCTGGCTATCCAAGAAGTACCCACCTTTTTATCCAAAGTCGAATTTTTATCACGTAAAATGGAATCTCTTAAAAAATTGTTTTATACCGTCGACTCAACTGTCATATACTGTTAACAGCTGTTCTAGGGAGACTGAATGGCGGCCATATTTTTTGCAATAGAAGCTTGTATGTATTGTATTCCATATTAAAATGCCATGGAACGCGGCTACGGGGTTTAAAAACGGAAACCGGAAACACTACACTTAGATACAAGGAGTGACGTCATTGTTTAAGATTTTGAAATGAATGCTATTTTCAACATTTTTTATTAATTTTTGCGTGCGTTTTTTGGATATTTCATCCCACTTCAAAATGTTTAAATATTCGCGTCTACACGAAAGCATTTTTAAAATTCAATTCCGGGTAGCAGTGGATTTCCTCATTGAATACACAAATATTGAAAAATTATATTCAAATACAATTTTCACTGAAGAAATGCGATTTTCTATCCGCGGTAAATTGCGCGACAGGTCTCTTAAAAACATAAAAAAACATACTTCAGAAACGATTAAAAATCCATTTAAGATTAAAGAAATGATTTGTCACAAAATAAAAGTAAATAGAACAAAAAAGGTAACGAAATACGTTTATTTAGACTAACGAACCACCCAGGCCCGTTTGAGAAAGCCCGGATGGAAATTTTGTATTCCACTGGCCCACAAGGAAAACCAGTGGTGGTTTCCAAGTTTTTTAAATTTGATAGGGACAAGGTGGACGCGGGGCAAATTGAGGGGAATTTTAAGGCTTGTTGGGAAGCCATATGGGAACCACGGGAAAAAAAGAATTCTTTTTTATAACTTTTTAAAACTTGAAACAATTGGGAATTTAAAAAATTGAAAAGGTTTTTCTAAAAATTGGGAAAGCAAATCAAAGCTTGATGCGTGGATAAAAATTTCCAAATTAGGGCAATGGAAAGTCGCCCCTTTTGGACCTTCCAAAGAACAATTTTCAAATTTTAAAACTTCTTGGGAAAAACATATCATGGGCAAAACCGACCAAAATTTTATTAAAATTTTTCATTTTATTTTATAATATGTTTGAATACTTAAATGCAAAATGCTAGTAGAATGGATACCAATTTTTTTACTATCGAAATCTTTTGAATACTGGATATTCTATTGGATTTAACGTTGACTGAATTTATTTCAAACTGCGACGGACAACAGTTCAAAACAGAGCAAAATGTAGAGCAGTGGATAAATATTACAGTGAAGTAGGGGAGACGAGTGGGTCACTGTCCGCCGGAGGACCTTTTTAGGACCTCAAGATAAAGAGACCTAAAAAGGAACACAAGCGAGTGGAAAATGACTTACGTTGGTTGCTCCACATGTTTATCAGCGACAAAAATTAACACGACAAATATTTTTTATTAAATACAATGTTTTCATTATTTATTATTTTCTATTTGATTTGATGCTTTTTATTTAACAATAACACTCAATCGACTGAATTGAGCTGTGAGAGAGGAAACGGCTCATGAATGGATAAAATGCGGTGGAGATAATAATATAACAATAAAGATTTTTTATTTAAAATATGTACGATTTTCTCTGGTGGTTCTTAAATAAATAATGAAATATACTCTGACGTACTATTTTTTCAACGTTATGGAAAATAAATCAAAGATTTAAAAAGATAAATATTTTTTGTTGTGAAAACAAATTTGCATTAACTACCCCCATTAACAGATAAACAGTTAAGATAGTAGATACTTAAAAAAATCGTGAGGAGAATTTTGCAATAAATAACGTCAGTAAAATTGAACACTACACGAAAAGTGACAATGTCTACGATTGCCATTATCTGTTTTTCAGAGAAAGACACGTATAATGGTCAATTAATACGCCGATTCCTCTACTCGGACAAAAAATAATCAAAAAGTCTTTATTGTTTGAGAGTTATTTTACGATTTCACGATTTTATCTTCCACATTTGATGTCGGACGGTCCGGTCCATTGATTACGAGACGATTCCAAAAATTAATTATTATTCAATGTATTGAAAGCGAAATTTAGATTACGATACATAGCTTAACTACTGATGTTCTATCGATAACCGTTCACAGAAACAATAAACTGATTCCACCAACTAAAAGAGAACCATAAAATTTAAGTGGCAGATATAAGGATATTAGGGATTTTTTTGCTGAAGTCAGGATATAAAAACAATAATTGTATTGGATTCTTCTAAAAGTGTAAATCACGCGAAAAGTTCGCGATAAATCATCAGAAAATATAATTTATTCATATAATAATTTTTTTCTACTTTTTATATTAGTAACGACCGCAATTTGATTTCTAAGAAGAAAAAAAACAACATTCTTGGAACTAGGTATGTAAACATTTTGTTTGTTGGGATGCAGCAAATTATTTAGAAATATAAATATGGGTAGTTACAGCATTTTTTGTAAGTACAGTAAATAGACATTAATAAGGTTTATATCGCGTTAAATTAAAGCATTGATTAAATCAAACAAGTTTAATCAAACATCAGGTGAACAAAACGGATCGTCTTAGCTAAGTGACGCAAGAAAAAATTTGGTGAAATCGTCCAGTTTACAAGTTACGCATGATACATAACAAACAGTAAAATGATACTAACGTCATCCATACGATACGATTTGTAATAAAAGATTAAAACTATACGTTGGCGGTTTTACAAAGGGGGCAAGAAATTAGCTGTACTAGAAATAAGCATATAAAAGTAATGAATGGCCGCTGGCTATTCAAACAATATTGAAACTTATGCTAATCAGCTTTGCACAGCGGCCGGCGCTAGTCTTTCTTTCACAAGAAAAATTAATAAAGATGGACTGATATTGTTGAATCATTGGCGACTATTAAAAATAGATATTTATCGATCATTCGGCGGCAATAACGGTTCGGATTGAAGCGAGTCTAGTTGAACGATAAGATTGCGGATTGTTGAGTTATCATCCGGTTAAGTTTATCTACACGACAATGTGATAAATCATTTTCAAAATGCGGTGTGTATATATGTATTATGTAGATACCTACACTAATTTTATCGCTTGGTTACTTACTTACTATACTCTTACAAAATTCGAGTTAGTTTAATTCAAGTTACATTTTCATATTCTTCGTTTGAATTAGGTTCTTCTTTTAACTCCCTTATGGTACAAAAGACAGCGCATATTCACTAACCATTTTTTTTAATTAAAAAAAGACTGCAAACGACCACTATTTTTAGTAAAACCAGCCCACTTTTTTACATGCTTTACGTGAAAAACCACATTTTAATAAAATGTTTAATAAACTATTTAAATGAAAAAACTTTGTTTTTAACTACTTTTTATTAATCTAACTCCCGACCGGTTTCGAAGCAACACGTGTCTCTTTATCAAGGGTACAAGAATGAACCGGTCGGGAGTAGAGATAATAAAAAGTAGTTAAAAACAAAGTTTTTTCATTTAAATAGTTTATAATGAATAACTACAAAGTGAGTGCTTCTAACATTTAAAAAAAAAGTTTAATAATTTAGCCATCAAGTTTTCTACTCAGCTTAATTTAATTCACTAAGAATCACGATAAAAGTATTTAAATTTTTCATAAAAATAAAAAATAAAAACTGTAAATTCACATCACAATCTTTCTCCTCTTTTCGTTCATTCACACTGCATGACGCATAAGACACTTTTTACATCAAAATAATATTTTAAATACAATACAATGAACAAACGTACAAAACACACACATTTTCAGTACGACACTCGACGGTATTTCTGAACTGGTCGATTGAATTAATATTGATACCATAGATATATTATCTTCGTCACAGCTGGACACAAAGAAGAATGTGTGTTTGTCTATGGTAAGAAACCCCACGGAGAGAGTTCCTAATTTAAAATGTCTCTCTATCAATTTAATATCTTTCAACATGTCGTTTAGGAGTCGCCATTTTATATGGGGATTCTAACATAAGCGGTAAATCACGGTGTCCTAACGGGTGGAACAAAAAATATTTATTTATTCAATTATCAATGTATATATTTTTTGTGTTTTCGAAAGTGCGGAACACTAAAATGTTACTTAATCTGTCAACTCGATAATCACAGAGCCTCCTTTTTCTATCCATCATTTTATCTCTTTTTTGACATATTTAATCGTATTAAATAGAAAGAGAGGATTAATGGTTTTCAAGTTGGTAGTTTTGGTATTATTTAACTCTGTGAAACGAAAAAAACTCATTTGTTACATATATGTATATTTAAAATTCGAAGGACGACATTAGGAAAATTATTATTTGGTAGGTAACGCCGTCAATTTATACGATATTCATTTTTTTTTTATTACAGGTAATTCCTTGTCAATATGATTGATTAATTTTCATTCGATTCATGTAAAGATTTTTTTTTTATTAAAATTAAAAAAAACATTAAGACCCTTAACATTAAAGGGCACACAGTGATTGTTATGCAACGCTACCTACTTAAAATAAGAATATATTTAAAATGTACGATACAAATTGTGTAATAAAATAAGAAGAAAAAAAAAGTATTAATTTGTAATGTAACCCGCAGACAAGCCCCGGCTTTGCGCGAACAATAAATACATTTATGTATTGTCTATAAAACATGTTTATTTCATATAAAATAAATATATTTTTTAAAAAAAAAGTAAGCGTCGTCTATCTGAGTTTATTTTACCTCCTTATCATTATTATTATAGCACAACCCACTGAATAAAGTATTCTAATTTCGATGGCACAACCTCATTGCGATAAACACACAATCAAGAGTATTATAATTTATTAAGTTTTATGTACCACATACTCAGACTTAGCTAAAATCGTAACGAATTTTGAGAAAAAGAGTTTTTTATTTTATTTAAATTTCTTACCGAAAAGTTTTTTTAATTTTTTTATTATTTATTGAAAAAAAAATTGTTAGTAAAAATACATTAATTATTTATGCCAAGTAAAGTGTAAATAAAGAGAAAAAAATCATAATTATATAAATCAAAACTACCTTTTAAAAATAAACAAAAATCCCACAAAGGCATAACCTGTTCGTCGGTATACAAAGAATGTCAGTTGTGATTTTTTTTACACTCCTGTTAAATAGTGATTTTGATTCCAATTGTTCAGCAGTTCATAAGTTGGGCTTAGGGAATTTTGTATTTATGTAGCTGTTGTATACAAAATAATGTACAGCGCCCTTGAAGTGATTTTTAAAGAATATGGCGATTAACAAGTTGTCAATTTATTATTATTATTAACTTATTACATTTTTATAAAGCGCAGATTTTTCAACCGCCCAGCATTAGTTGCAGCCAGCTACGAATTGTCTTGAAATCTTGTATAGAGTACATACAAAACAATTTCATATGAATTATACTTTATTTATGAGCAACATTAAACAAAGTAAATTATTTGTTTTCTAAACTTTGTATAACTACTAATTATATTGATCTCTTGCGGTTAGTTATTTGTGTAAGTACAAAGAAAACAAGTTTCTTTGTCAACAAATATGGCTGTTGACAAATTACGAATATAATAATTATTGTAATTTGTTGATAACAAATACAATAAACTATAGGAAGATGTGGGTGGATAGGTGAAATATTGGGAGGATATGATATTAAGTTTTTGTCTGCATTATGTAGGTATAGTTTTTTATGGTCTAACTCACGTACTTCTTTTTTCTATAGTTTCGGGGATATTTTGTAAAGTTTTTAAGTTTTAAATAACTTTTATGTATAATTTATATCTGCTAATCACTAATTTTATAGTGAGAATATTTATTTTGACCTTGTTTTACTCTACTTGTGAAAATCTTTAATTGGTTTATTCTGTTTGTTTTTTATGTTTGCTCAAAGGATTTGTAACTGTTGGTTTTCCTCTTAGTAAAAAAAAATGTCTCCTTAAACGTTTACATAAAAAATATAAAAAATATATATAGTGTAAAAAATATATGTGTGAGAAATATTAGTGTAGATATTATATTATGGCTAAATTGAATTAATAATAATGATACGATAAGAATAGTAAGGAAAAAAATAAATTAAGTGTAATGTAAAATATATTAGTCTATGTAAATACTAAATAAATATAATAAAATTTTAAAAAAAACATTAACTGTCAGGTCAGCCAAACGTCACGACGACCATTCAAATATCCATTCAGATTTCGCTTTATATATGGGACAGTTTGAAAACTGCACAAGACACTGTACAGTTTTATGTCCCGTTAAAGTGCGCTTCAGACAGTCTGCAGGCGATTATACAAACTATTGAATTGGAAATTTATTTTTTTTTTACGAAGTCATTTTTGCAAATAATTTATCACGTTCTTTTTAACAGAATTATTTATTTTTTCCACTATGTTTGATTTCTTAATTAACATTAAAGGTTTTTTTTTTAAGTTTAAAAATTTCCAATTACCTTGTAAAAAAATTCACACAATATAATATATATACATATAATATTTACTTTTAAATCTTATATCGACAGGATCTTGAACTTACAAATCAGAATACTAAAATGCATAGTTCCAAAAGAAATAAAGAAAGACGCAAAAGATTATCTCAATATATTATTTATCTATATCAACGTCTTATCTGTGGAAAATCTATGCAAATATAAAATAATGACAGATCATTTTCCTTGACGATAGGCACAAACTAAAAATATCACACCCGATTGAGACAAGATTAGTTTCGGCACAGCCGCTGAGGCAGCCTCGGCAGGTAAACTATTACCGGAAAAGAACATTGGCGTGTGTTATTCCAGATTTATTTAATCGGCTCCCAAAAAGTATTTTATAGAGAAAAAAATATTTATTAGATTTAAAAAAACATTAAGACCCTCTTAAAGGGCACACAGTGATTGTTATGCAACGCTACCTACTTAAAATAAAAATATACTTATAATATTAGATACTAATTGTGTAATAAAATAAGAAAAAAAAAGTATTAATATGTTATGTATCCCGCAGATAAGCCCCGGCTTTGCGGGAACAATAAATACATTGTATGTATTGTTTATAAAAACATGTTTATTTCAAATAAAATAAATTTAAAAAAAATATATTTATATGTATATATAATTAAGAAAAATACCAGAGCCGGTTCTGTGAATAAAACAAACATCAATCTAACAACCGGTGTACGACGATTTGTAAGTATAAAAAAACGTTAAAAGTAAGGCCCTATTGCATAAACTCGGGTCATAAATAAAGTTAATCGCGTACGGATTTAACCGTTCGTTGATTTATGGTTTACCAGAGTTATATGACCGAGCACACGGCTGGACGTTTTAGTGAGATGTAATTGATAAAAGATTTATTCCCACTCGATCCGACCCTGACTGAGATGAATGAGAACCTATTCTGTATCATGAACATTACATTTATTTTAATTTACTGAGAAGAATAGCCAGAAATTAGTTTCGACCAAGTGAATATCTAGTCTATTATGGATCATGAACTAAACGCTTAAAATTATGGAGAAAATAGGATTTTAAACATTCAAGAACACAAAATCTCTTAACCTCTTGCCGTTAATGCCACCCTGGGGCCATTTTGCCAATTTGAAGCGCCCTTGAGGTATATTTATACGAAAACGGCGCTATATAAATTATCCATAATAATAATAATCATTAAAGATCTTCGAATAATAATTTCAGAGAAGTGACATTCCATACTTAAAAAATACTACCGTGTCTAGTGTCTAGTTACCGACTACGTTATCAATAGGCATCTACGTCATACGTTTTGTGTATTGGCCTAAGTGCTGGAGTCTTTAGACGGTGGAATTTGATAATAAGTGGAGTTATGAAATTAACCCTAGGAAGCGTATATTTTTAGATTTTTTTTTATGGAAACGCCCCTTCTAGTGATTTCTCGTTCGAAGTTAAAGATTTGTTGTTTTCTAAAATGAAATTACGGAGATATTGTCAGCTACAAAGCTTTGAAAAATTGTCACATAATTTACTTAAAACTATTTTTTCAGGGAAACACATAAGGGTTGGTTGGAAAATATTGCTTAAAAGCAATAAGCCCGCCCTTCTACTCTTGCTATGTATTTGTACATGAAGTTTTAAATAATAAAAGGAATTCTATACAAAAATTGAGTAGAAGATCGCGTGTTTGACATTTATATGGATGGTTATCAATAGTTAGATAGTCAAAAAAGGCAAAAAAAAACAGTTATGTATGAAGTAATTCACGTAATTATATTCAGTAATTATAAGGAATTGTATAGTTATTATAATATAGTAATAGTAATAATAAAATAGTACTAAATAAAATATAATAATTAAAAATAAAAAAAAAATGTCAAAAAAATATCGTAAATAAAAAAAACTTTGTGGCCACATTTTAAAAGCGCCGCTAACTTAGTTCGTAGGTACAGGGCAAAACACTATTTTTTTCTATCCTTGTTACGACTCTTAAGTGTATTTGTTTATGGGAAATTTGGTTTTGAAAAATTATTGTATGTGGGTTCTGGTTCAAGGGTCACTCGGAATCGACAAGTTAAGTATGTGTACTTTTGATGGTTGATTGATGTAATCACTGACTTATTTTACGTGAGTAAGCTTGGGTTAGAAATTAAAATATAGCCTTACAGGAAGGTTTCCAAGGTACAATTTGTGTGCTTTGTTTATTAGAAAGTATAAATATTGGCCTTAAAACCCCTTATACGTGGAATAAAACTTGAAATTGGAAATATCATAAAACCAATGAAAGCGATTTTCAACGATTAATTAATAATCCATGCCAAATTCCAAGCCCGCGTAGATAGAAGGCTATGGAGAAGTCTGGAGTCTGGACAAAGCCATAAGAGAAAATCATTGCAGGATGAATTAATCAAATAAACACATTTTAAACGTTAATATTATTGACAGACTTCAAGTATTCAATATGGCGTTATGATTATCAATAAATGTAACTAAATATTTGATTTAAAATCTGAACCTAAGAGTCAAAAAGCCTGATATTTAAAACGAGTATTTTAGGAGACGCGTTTTAGAGATTTTTAGCCCCAGTTTCCTGCATTTTTCCAACATAAATTTATTTTGGACTAAGTAGTAGAATAAGATAAGTTACCTAACTGCTGTATTACCCCTAATACAGCAAACCGAAGATAAAAAATTATCAGTATTACGCATATGTAATAAATAATATATTTTAACAAACATACAAAAACGCGAACGAACACTGTCAAGAGTTATAATTTAAGTATTAAGTCGCTAATAATTTAAAAATCTAATTGATGTGTTTTAAAATGTCAGAAAACAATGGCCCAACTGACAGGTGAAAATAATTGTCATTGATTTTAACAAACGAAACCCACGTAAAATTTACATTTTTACGAATTCGCAAATTACGTAATCCTCGAATAAATAATTTAAGGATTGGTTGTTTATTTTGTGAGATGTCGAAAGTATTTTTTTATTTTTTATTATTATATTTATTTAGTACTTTATAATTTTTACATAGACTAATATTATTACACTTTTTTTTCCTAACTATTCTTATCCTACTATTGTACATTTTTCAATTAAGCTATAATATAATACCTACACTAATATTTTTCACACATACATTTTTTACATTTAACCCTAAATAACTTTACATTTTGTTCATTTTTTATTTCATCTGGAATCTCATCATACATTTTAATGCCTTTAAACATTAGACAATTCCTTTATTTTCTAATCTTATATTTTTTAAACCTCTTGTTGCATATTTATTGGTATTGGTATAGTTATTGGTATTTTAAAATTGAAAATATATTAGAAGAATACAAATTTTCTTTTTAAATACAAAAAATGAATATATTTTATGCCTTAATGAATAAGGTTGATTACAGCATCCTTAATTTGTTTCAAATACTTGTACACATTTTGTTGCATGTGATTCAATTCGGTCAGAATCTCACATATAATATAAATACTATTACTACTACTTTCCCCTTCTCCACACCCGATGGTGCATAGCGCACTGCATTGGCACACCAAGTGTTACGTAAAGGCAAGACGATCAGACTTGATTTTTATGTGAAAATCACACTCCAATAAATATATTATTTTGACCCTCATCGGGAATCGAAACCACGACCTCATGCATGGCAGCCCAACGCGCTGCAGCTACACCACGCACGCCCACACATAAAGAATAAAATCTTTAAAACTATAATAGATCAAATAAATTCAAAACTCTAAGGTTCCCGTTTTATGGTTCATATTATAATGAGACCCTTAATAACAATTTGTAATTTGATCACACGTCTAAATATCAGATGACAACCAAGATAAACAATATAAAATAAACTTGCATTGTTATTCAATAAAATGGAAAGAAAATTAAGGATTCTTGACAAGGATTGAATACAAAATGCGTCACTCATAATTGTGTGGGGAATCGAAAGCACCAATCTCCAAAATAATATAAAATATCGTCTGTCTAAATTGTAGAACTCGTAGCTCCACGAACAGTAACTTTCTGGGATGACACTTTAAACATTAAAAAAAAATCTTTATACGAAAATGAATATTTAGGATCCAATACGAGATCGATACAAGCATTTTGTCAGCTGAATGTAAAACTAGCCAAAGCGCGAATTTCGGTGAAATCACGGTAAAAAAATTCCATTCCAAAATTTAAAAAAAAAACTTGTGTATAATTTATAATTTCACCTAATGGTGCGTAGGGTACACTGTATTGGTACACCACGTGAATATTGATCATTTGTTACATGAAGGCAAGATGATCAGTCTTACGCTCAGCGCTAGTGCAAGATATCATACATATTATGAAGTATTTTATGTGAAAATCACATTTATAGAAATATTTCATATTGGCCCCCCTCGGGAATCGAACCCGCGACCTCATGCATGGCAGCACAAACCGCGACCGCTACACCACGAGGCGGACAATATTATTTTACAAATATGATATCTGTTCTATACATTGGTATGTAAAATAAAATAAAATAAATATTTTAATAATAACATAACGAAACAACATAAAAAACTAGCAAATTTCGTATTTTGGTTTTTGCGATCACACCGGGTATCGAACCCGGATCCTCCGTGTTGCGAGCCCACATTCTTAACCGTTACCTTCAGAGATCGCCATGAATTATTATTACCAACTATATTAGAAAATAAATTAAATTTCATTTTATATCCCTACAGAGATGAGGTACAATTTTCAAATTCAGCCACTTTATGTACTACAACAATCCCCATTCCACTTATTAGCGAATATCCACACCAGGTAACATTTTTTATTTTGTATATATGTTACGAATCGAGAATCATCCACCAGCGCGTTAAAAGCTCCATCTATGCATTGATATTGAAGTGAAGTATTGGAATGTTGTAGTACATACATAAAGCGACCACTTAACCCAGCCAATGACAGGTCATAAGCCCTGTAAACGCTCGAATATCCATATTCCTGATTTTGAAAAATAAATCTACCTCATATATACCTTCTCCTGTCTTGGGATAAAATCCAGATTTGTGTACAAGTATTTATAATAATAAATAATAATAATAAGTTTTTATTCAAAACCTTGAGGTGGTGAGTGCAAGCCCTCCAAGGTTTTATATAAAAGAATACACTTGTAAAACATAATACTAAAATAACTTTAAAATAAGTGAACATAAAATGCCAAAGAAAATGAATAAAGTATCGTATTTGAACACGCCCAAAATGTTGAATAAATTAAATAATAAAAGCTGAAATTGTCAAGTACAATTCTGCGCACAGCAAGTTTACCATACGAGGTAGAAAATACTAGTGAATGCCGTATGGTAGTATGGAGTGCGTATATGGATAAATTCCTGTAGAACTGAAATATGAGATGCTGGATAGGATTTCAAGTTGAAGATTAAGTTTAATCGTTCACGTTCCAAAGAATACTATAATTATTAGGCATGTGCACTTACGATACTTTAGTTTTGAACGCCCCCGTAGGCATTTAAACTAACTAACCAACTAACCATCACGCCATTTCCCCGTAGGAGTAGGCAGAGAGGACAAAACGCCATACCACTCTGTCCTGACAGACTACCTTTGCTTCCTCTACATTCATACATCTTCTCATGCACATACGCCGGTTATTCCGACTTTTCACATGACCATTGCCATGACCATTGACATTTTCATGCCATGTCTTTCTCGGCCTTCCGCGGCTTCTACATTCAGGCACACTTGCATTTAGTCTTCTTTTAGCCGTTATGTCATCACGCATTCGCTCCACATGACCAAACCATCGTAAAAGCCCTTTCTTAATTTTGTCGATAATGCTTATCTCAGCCTTACACTCTGCTCTAATTTCGACATTTGTACACCTATTATACATAGTCTTACCACACATTCGCCCGAGAGATCGCATTTCAACATCATTCACTCTACTTTCATCTTCTTTTTTCCAACACCATTAAAAAATATATATACAAATACGAATTACGTAGCAAGACAAAATATTTAAAAAATACATGTAATAATTAATTAATTTATTTATTTATTTACTTTCTTTGACGCCCATAGGGCTTTTACATTGTATTAATATACAATATTTAAAAATCAGGTAAATCTATTACACTTAAGAACGTCATAACCTTCGAAAAAGAAAAAAGAAAAATGAAATGTTTTCGGTGTTGGAACATTTAGGTGATTTCGATTTAAAAAAAAAACATAAATAAATTAAACAAATATAAATAATAATAAAATAAAAGTCAACGAATTCAAGATGTATTGTTCAAGTCTGTGGATAAAACACTTTGAATATTCATGATAATGTAAATTACTATAATCCTGCACACGACCACCTAAAGAGACCACGAGACTGGTTTTCGTAATTATTGTATGAAATTATAATAATTTTAATTCATTAAATATATATGTTATTTAATGCTGTGATGTGAGCAACCTTAACTCCATTATTTTATTTATAAGTAAGTACAGTCGATTAATTATTATCATAGTTTAAATTTTCGTGAGGATTTTTCATTTGTAAATTTATTGTGTCCACGTCCCGCAGCTCTGACGCAAAATGCCGACGGATTGTCAACAGTAGACGACCAGGACGCCGAGAACCTGATGCCTTGTAAAATAGGCAAGCATGGTTAAGGCTCTCGGGAGGCATACGTAGTATATGGCCTAGCCAGCCGAAACGCCTTGACTTGACTTGGGAGGATGCACGAGAGCTGGCGGCCGATCGCTTGGCCTGGAGGCAGTTTGTGGATTCCATATGCTAGACATAGGGAGCGGATACGGTGTGATAATGATGATGAAATTTATTGTGGAATAAATTTCATCATCATCATCATTATTCACATTATTAGTATTTATTGTCATCGAGGTATTATTACAATTTTTCTTATGGTCAACATTGAATTAAAACAATTATTGCGTGCGCTGTCTAAAGGCAAGACTTTAAATTAAAACTCGAGTTGACAAAGTACTTTTTTATGTGTGTTAAGTTCAAAGTGTTTTCTTGAAATAATGATTTAATTCAATAATAAATATCAATAAAAATTCGTAAATCAATTGAGTTAAGCGGTCATTTAATAAACATAAAATTATCTAGGAATTCCCAATAAGAACCTGCTCATCCCATTTACGACGCTTCGTTATTGCCAAATAATCTTTATTAAATCAGAAAATTAAATAATCCCTACTTAATGGATATAAAGTTTTATTTTATTGGGCATAAATCGTTGTTTCGCCCAAATGAGTATGCGTAAGAAACTTCCTTTACTTAATGGCATAATCGAACCTTACATTTAAAAGGAAACGTATTGACTAATTAAATCATTATTACGTTTTTATCTGATTACAATAATTTAAGAAATACTGACATTAATGAGCGTAAATTCCTTAGTAAAAATTTCACATTGCAACTCGATTATTTTAAAACAGGTACTTTTTACTACTTCCGTAATTGTGCATACGGCACAGCATTAGTAGGTGCACTGTATCTTGATCATCTTTTTCAAGAAGGCAAGATGATCAGTCTTACGCTTCAGCGCCAGTCCAAGAGATCATATTATAAAATAATTTGTGTTAAAAACGATATTACATTCGAATTAACAGAAAAACAGATAAGACACTTTCCATGGTGATTATGTGTTTAAAATCTCTCAATTTTTTACGTTTAAATTTAAATCATGCTAGCAAAAAATTTTGCTAACAAACAACTAAAATTTTTATTCGTTCCAAATAAAATATTTTATTAGGAGAACAGAAGATGGCACAGTACAAGTGTTACGAGGTGATTACACAAATTGGTATGAGTAATTTTACTTAGCGAAAGTATCAGGAGAACAGCCGAAGAGGTGTGTTCACCCTTCAGATGTGATATACAGTCAGTTATCACTTAAAACAGTTACGCCCATCTTGCTTAGGGCGGTGAAGTATAGACACCCGTAACCATGTATGTTCTCCTGGTAATCACAGCTGATAAAATATAGTAGGCTGTAAAGGTAAAGCAAATTAATTTCTTTGTACATTTTACTGTATTGTAAATACTACTATTTTCCCTTATCCGCACATAATGGTGCATATAACACTGAATTGAAACTCCAGGACGTCTTGGGCAAGACGATCAATCTTACAACTCAGCGACAATCCAAGGTATTTTATGAGAAAATCAACATTCAAATAAATATTTCATCAGGCTTGGTAAAACAGAGTGCTAATCACCACGGTTGTAGTCCTCTGCACGCTGCATTTTTACGTCAAGTTCAGTAAGTCTTGATAATTTAAATCACTTAAAAATAACGGAAGAGTAATTCAAATCGCAATCATTAAAAAACAATTAATTTTACCCCGTTTAAACTCATTTTCCACCTGATCCAGCACCGATCTTCACACCGAGATTACAGGCCCGTACTAGGGGGCTCCGGTGAGCGGCCCTCGGGGGCACGAGCCATCAATCTTCTGGCGGGAGGGGCCCGGGCTACGCCCTCCGCCCCCCATAATAGTAAAGGGTTACCGGGTGGCCTCGACCACCTGCTTTATAGAATCCACGGACTGCGAATAGGAATGAATTTGCTTCGGCTTGGAGTAGAGAATGTATGATATTTTTTTAAACCTTGAGGGAACGATTCCACGTGACCCGCGGCCGCTACTCCGTAAAATTGTATTTCTCGATTTTCTCCCCAGGAGCTCAGTCACAGATAACTATCGACGTAGTTTAATAACGTGCTAACGCTAACGATTTGACCGATAACAATGAACATACGTTCATACCACGTTCGCCGAGCCAAGCATTGACGATCAGAACCAAGCAGAGCCGAGCACGCGATATCGCGGCCGAACGTCAAACGTCAAATCAACGCGCATGTCAGATTGTTTATTATGTCGACTGCTTTTCTCAATATTTGGCTTGCCGAAAGCCGGCTAAATGCAATACGGCACTCGAGAAAGATTGAATGAAGATATGTGCGAATAAGATATATCTCGGGAAATGGCTCGCGACTAGATGCGCTCGTTTAATAATCCCGATCGATAACTTTTAACGCGTTTTCCATTGTGATCGCGAAAACGTTTAAACATCCATGGGTAAGAAATCGTTATCACGTCGCTTATTACCGAGTCGATAGTGATCTGTGATCGAGCAACAGAGCAATGATCTATTCACAAGTTTTATATGTCAACAACAAGCGTGTTGGAATCGTCTTATTTTTTTAAAATACTTATGTTATTTGTTAGAAGATAAGTTATTTAGAAAATTAGGCAATTCAAACACGCTTCTGCTCGAAATTTAAAACGTGTGAAAAAATCATTGCTCTAGTGCTAAATTCCAGGGAGAAAATCAAAGAATACGATTGAATGGAGAAACGACCGCGGGTCAAGTGACAGAGGATGCCGTTAAAAAAAAATCTCAAAGTTTTTCGAAGGCTCCCCTACATTTCACCGGAATGCACGATACATTTCCGGGCGTGACGCATCAGCTTAATTTACTAGAATACGTCGATAATAAATACACACATAATAAATTGATCATCTTACCTGAATATCTTATAGCTGAAGTAAAAGTTATTGGGCTTACCTGTGAACAAAAAAAATCAAGTATGTTAGTTTACCTCAAAACACAAAAAATATCATTAACATAAAATAGGGGGGGGGGAGGTTCCGTTAGACATTGTTTTAATACATCGTGTATCAAAACTAAAAGCAAAACAAAATCGATGAATCTACGTCCAGTTCGGAGTCGAATTTGAAAAAAAAAAACAAAAAATTGAGTTTGAAGTTGATTTTTTTGTGAAATTCTTACAAATTAAAAGTACTTACTTCTAATTTTTTTGGTCAAGTTAATAACATCAAAAAAAAAAACAATGGCAAAATTTTAAGAACAATTTAGGCAATAATTATGGTAGGTACATGCGTGGGTTTTTTTTACCAAGGATGTTCGAAAAACCTATACGAGGAGATGCAGTCTAACCGTAATGTTATGGAGGTTATGAAAGCTCAAATTAAAGTCATATTTGCACATCGACTCCAAATATGACGTAAATTCACCAGTTTTCGGGTTGTACCACGAGTTTTGTTACTCTGTGTAATTTTATTATATGTAATCGTTTTAAAATACGAGAATTTCACTGTTCGGCCCAAAATCAGTCTAAGTATAATTTTTTTTTCCTGAAAAGCCAACCAGCCAAGGCAGTTAACCTTTTTTAGTTGACTGAATCGTGACATTTTTTAAAAGATCGAGACGCGCGGTCAGGAAAGAAACCCAATCGTAGAAATTAAACTATATGCGTACTTCTTACGTGTTTTATTATTAAATTAAATTTAAACGTCAGAAAGGTTTATATTTAAATAAGTCACAACAGGCAACACAAAGCCCACAAACACGGCATAATAAGCTAGAAAAGCATTATCTGTTTTCTAAAGGCTTAAACTATTTAACTTTAGACGGCGAAATCCCAAAACAAAGCACTAAAAGACTACTTTTTAAATATTTTTATTAATAATGATAATGGTTAATTTTTCTATATTGTTCCTTTTGTTCCTTTTGTGATTATTGTATTTTTAGATTTAGCATTGGTAACTCTGTAATCTGAAGTATTGTAATATTTAGTCTTTCTTTTTCTAATATCTGTCCCAGAATGAGTTTTGTAACTCAATTGGGAGTGCAAAGTATTTTTGTACAAATAAATAAATAAATAAATAAATACTTTTTTGTAAAAAAAATGTATGAAAACAAGACATTATTTGGGGTTTACGAATTTAGTTTACGAGTTTAGTTTATTGAGCATTTCTTTGGACTTGACTTTCAGCCTTAGCGCCAAGTTTCAAGTACCCGGGGAGTAAGGAGTAAGGTCAGCGTAAGTTATTGCCGTCCGTGAGCAAACAGGGGGCGTGGCGGCGTTATTCAATAAACGGCGGCCGTTACGACCGCGACCGTGTAACGCCGCGTTACATCCGACACCGGCCGACAACGAGCGGGAGATACACGAGTGGCGTTTTCTGTACGTGGAAGGAACTACTTCTACTTAAGCCCACTTTATACGGGACAGTTTACTGTGCAGTTTCTTGTTCAGAAAACTACACAGTTTCTTGTACAGTTTTCTGAACAATAAAAACTGCGCGGTGTGAATTTTACCTTTACACGGCACAGTTTACTGTCTGTAGGCATGCGCAGAACGCGACAGTCGGACCATTTTTGTGGAGATTTATCGAATCTACTGAAAATGTACAACCGATTTACCGATATTGGAGTCATTTTAATTTTAAAGCATTTATTTTATGCAATTTTAAGCGCAGATAAATTCAACATATTATGAATATAACTTTAGGAACTTCTACCGATTTTTACAATTGGGCAACATTTACTCATCTGTCAAATAGTCGTTATTCGATATTTTGGATTTTGATCTAGCATTTCAGATCATATTATTTATTACATTATTCATATTCGCCATAGTAAAAATTCATCAAAGTTTTATTAGTAATATTAGCGATACTATTGAATATTATACGTATTATACTGTCGTAATCGCCGCGGGTGATGCGCGCGCCGTAACTGTGTGAAAAAATGTGTGGAATTAACGCACAGTGAGAATCTGACACTAGCGCACAGTTTTTTCATCCAGTTTTAGCTTTATACGGGACAGTTTTCAGACTGCACAGGAAACTGTGTAGTAAACTGTCCCGCATATAGTGGGCTTTACCCTTGTCCGCATTCAATGGTGCATAGTGCGCTGAATCAGTACACATATGTATATGGATAATTTATTACGTGAAGGCAAGATGATCAGCTTTACGCTTCAGTGTCACTCCAAGGTATGACAACGGTCGTTAGCGGAAGGTATAGGTACGTGTGGCGTTTTTGTACGTGAGTGGATGGAATTATTCCTACTTTCCCTTATCCGCATACAATGATGCAGAATCGTGAATCAGTACACCGATTCCAGTGTATTTAGATCATTGATTGCTCCATCTGTTCAAAATATTAAAATCTATGTTTGATTGTTGTCAACTAACAAATTTAATTAGTATACGAGTGCCTGGTCGAGTTACCCGTAGTAATGCACTGTAGCCAATCATCGCAATTACACTGCTAACTCACCGATACGAAGAATGCACGCACTGGCTAACAAGTATACTAACAATATTGATGTTTTCAACACAAATCTAGTGCATTTTAGGGAACAGTGTCTGGCTGCCATATCTGGCGGTAGTGAATAGCTACCTACTGTGTAATAATTTTTAAATGTCTATGTTAAAAGCCCTATGGGCGTAAAAACAAAAAAAAATAAAAAATTGATTACACAAACGCAAGATAATTAGTCTTACGCTTCAGTATCAGTCCAAGGTATAACATAATATTTTTATTTTTTTTTTATATAATATATATCTATGTATTTAATATGTATGTATTTTTTTGTAAGCAAAACATTTTTCATTGCCTAAATGATTGTTTTTTTACATAAAACATTTTAATACAAAAAGCCAACACGAAAATATCGCTACAAAAATTATCCCACCGTAAATAAATAAATGAAAGTACTTTAAAGTGTATTTAGATTCGGGGTGAGCCGGGTTTTTGAAACTGACTGGATGCAAATTTGGCCCATCACACACCAGAAATCTGCATCATGTAATTAATCAGAGGCCCTTTTTGGAGGAAACAACACCAACTCTCCATCACTATCAATTTGCATTCAAATTAAATTGCTGGTTTAATCAACGTTTACTTAACAAGGCAGAGCAAATAATAATAAGGAGAAAAAAATATTTAAAGCTGTTGAAGTTAGATGGTAGAACTTCATTTTATATATAATTTGGTGGATGTATGCAATAAAAACAAAAGGATCAAGATATTATTATTATTATGAGGAGATTCCTGATGAAATAAGAAATGAAAAAAAATGAAAAGTTGTTTAGGGTTAAATGTAAAAAATATATGTGTGAAAAATATTAGTGTAGGTATGATATTATAGCTAAATTGAAAAATGTATAATAGTAGGATAAGAATAGTTAGGAAAAAAATAATGAAGTGTAATGTTATAATATTAGTCTATGTTAAAAATTATATGGTACTAAATAAATAAAATAATTTTAAAAAATATTTAATTTTTTTATCGTTATTATTATTATAGGCAGGCAGCTTTTGCTGGTGCGCCTATATCTTTTGTACCACTTCTTGTCTGCCTTCTGCATCTAAACGATATTACGAACGCGAGTTCAACATATATGTATGTTTCAAAAATTGGTCATATGTGGTTATCAGATGATGGGGGCGGAATGGGGAATGTTGTAATACATCAAATGGCCACTTAACCCAGCCAGACAGGTCATAAGCCCTGTAAACGCCTAGATAATCTTTACTGCATACATTCACTAAATAATATGAGAAAAAATATATCAGTGTAGAATAAATTTGAATGGATACGAAAGACTAATGAACGTTTACTTTTACTAAAGGTTGCTAAATATTTTAATTTTAATTTATTATTATTTTTATATCCGATATTTTTTTGCACTGAAGGCCAATGTGCCCGCTATATATGGGACAGTTTACTACACAGTTTTCTGTGCAGTCTGAAAACGGTCCCGTATAAAGCTAAAACTGCATGAAAAACTGTGTGCTAGTGTCAGATTTAAGCTGACATGACAGTCAAATGTTTTTTATGTAAACGTTTAAGTAGACATTGGTTTATTGTATGCTTTTAAATACGTAAAAAACCAATAGCATATTTACATTATTAGCTAAATATACAATTTCCTGAGAGCAAACATACGATAATAACTTACAATCGCGTTTCTTTACATATTTAGCGTGTCTTTTGACAGAAGTTTGACAGACTGCAGTTTTCTGAACAAGAAACTGTGTAGTTTTCTGAACAAGAAACTGTCCCATATAAAGCGGGCTTTAATAGACCTTAGGCCGCTCTTTAAAAATGCAGCGATTTCCACTTCCAAGTATAATTGTTAAAATCTGGTTAAATCCGTAAAAACCCAAACTGCATCTGAAGTGACGTGCATTTCGCGGAGGCTTGACGACCCCCGGATGCCAGTGCAGGGTCAATGCACCGGAGGTTGAGCAAACAGCGTTGCACACAAGGGGCCTGCATAAAATTCAATTTCCAAAGCGATATATCTCCCGCCTGGCCGCGGGCCTCGTCATTACCCTGTCAGCGGAGATGGGAGCTAGCGCCACCTCCGGACAGGCGGGGATTTGGGGGAAAAGGAGTTACAATATATATAGAATAGGGTTCTTCCCGATAGCATGAGTATCCTTGAAAACGTTATAAATATTAAGAGTATATTTTTACAATTCCAACGATATAAAACACACCGATCAAAAAATTTGTTTTCATTTATAAATTTATGTTTTAAAAACACGAAAATACGAATGATTTTTTAACGCCCGTTATTGGCTAATGACGTCATACCCGTCCACCGTGAAAGGCGTGAGATTCATTCCGCAGTGAGCGCCTATATTGCTGTGACGTCACACCGCATGCGCGCCAAATGGAGGATTTTGCGAGCGATTTGAAAAAGCGCTATTTCAAACCGCGCTAGAAAATTCATATGACATCGTAAAAATTAAAAAATTAAATATTGTAATTTTTCAATCAATTTTTAAATAAAAAAACAAAAATCGGGAAGAACCCAATTCATTAGAAGGGGCGTTTCCATACAAATTTTCTAAAAAAATACGCTTTCTAGGGTTAATTTCATAACTCCACTTATTATCAAATTCTATCTAAAGACTCCAGCACTCAGGCCAATACACGAAACGAGTGACGTAGATGTCTAGTGGTGACGTAGATGCCTATTGATGACGTAGTGACTGACGTAGTGGGTAACTAGACACCTCAGACACGGTAGTATTTTCAAGTATGGAATGTCACTTCTCTGAAATTCTTATTCGAAGGTTACATTTGAAAAATGCATAATAAATGACCCAGCCGCGGTAAATACAACATTTCAATAGATTTTATTTTTGGGTGATTTTTAAAGCGCAATTTTTGCGAGAAATCGCCTCAAGCGCGCTGTACAATAAACAAGTCTTGCAGCTACCAAGCGCATAGTCTCCTAGAATCTATATAGTTCCTCATAGAAACATTTCAATTTAAGAAGAATCGAGGTTAGAAAAAAAATCATGTTTCGATCTACACTACACTTGCACTTGATTTAGCGGCGCACACAAAATGTGGCCGCAAAATAAGGTGTTAATTTTTTTAATTAAAAAACCAGCTTGTTTTTTCCTAGAATTTGTTAGGCTCAATAAATAATTTGGTGATTGTTTTTATTTTGCTGTTATTTTTTAGATATCCAGTTAAATGAAAAAAATAGGGAATCGCATTATTTTTTTAATTGAATTAATGCATTTTAAAAAATCGGTAGGTTTACGTATTTCCCTACAAAATATTTTTAAGTACATGCGATAATTTTTTTGAAGCCGCGTGGCTGTTATTATATCCGGAACCTTATTTTGAAAATGCCCAAAATTAACTAATTTTAAATATACGAAAACATCGATCACTGAGTCCGGCTCTGGCGATGCGCGCTGAGGGCGTTTTGGAGTTGCATTTTGAGAAACGATACTGCATTATATTGTGCAACAAGACATGGAGGTTTGCCGGGCGAATCTTTACCCCATTACGCCCCCTTTCTTGCGCTGTTTACACCTGCGCGGGACCACCGAGTTGGCATCCATATTTCGGGAGGTTAGGGTCACAGGGTCCTATCTACAAAAATTCATTTTTAGAGTTAAGAGCATACCACACCACGTGACTCGCGCCGCTTCCCCATACAAACGTATTTCTCGATTTTCTCCCAGCAATTTAACATTATAGCTATGTTTTTTTGACACACATTTTAGATATCGACTGGATGTGTGTTTGTACGTTCGTCTTATTTTTTTGATATTTTATTTGTTAAAGAAGATAAATAAATTATTTAAAAAATAAGACTATACAAACACGCATATGGTCAATATCTAAAAAGTGTGTGAAAAAATCATTGCTCTTATGTATACTGAGAGCTTCTCTGTCAGCTACGCGTAGAAGAAAGTTAAGCGAGTGATTAATGAATACAGATTTTTTATGAATATCTTAACAGAAGACAACAATTTTACCCAAATCTCATATTCTTATTTTTTTTTACTTTTACTTCGTTTTTACATTTCTTAATAATAAAAAAAACGTTATAAAACATTATATTCGGTCAAAAATTTTAGATTCCATTTTCAAATTCAATTAGACGGTGAAATATTTTTTTTTTTTCTTAAAAATTTCTGACGAAAGCGGTCGGAATTGGCAAATCCCCGGACCTACTTCGACTCCACAGTTCTGAATAACGGAGTTCATTCCAATTAGTTGAAAATGTGGTAATGTTAAATTAATTATTTTGAAATAAAAGCACTTTGGGGTAAATTATTATATAATAAGATGATAATTTTTAATGAATAACGAGGCAAAAGCTCATTAATCTTTAATGTACTTATTGAGCGCCCTAATTTCTCGCGAAAATGGCACTTCAAAAATCATTAAATATCATTATCATTATTATGAGAAAACTGCAGTATTTTTAGTATAAATGCTCGAGTCTCAAGACCACGGCCATCACTCACTCCGAATGCAGTTCTGACGTTCTGGAAACGTTAACTGACAGTCATTTAACGCAGCAAAAATCAATTTTCTAAATCAGCGACACGCAACCTTTTTTAACTGTAACCACTCATCGTTCAGCTAGGAAGGTTTTTAACTGCTGATTTAAGATAGTGGTTTCTACTATTAGAGAGAATTTGTTCATTTCGCAAAATTGTAACAATGTTCGAGATTTAGTGCACTTGGCGAACAGATGCAGTGCCCTATGCACCCATTCGGTTCTGATAAGAGAATGGAAAGAAGAATAGAGATAGCCCAATGGCTTGGGCCAAAAGTCTCGACTTTTCTGGGTTACTGTGCCGTGTTTGTGAGCTTTGTGTCACCTGTGTTTTGGAGCACATTATTATTGTACACAAAGCCCAAAAATACGGCAAAATAACCCAAACAAACATTATTTCGTCTATGTAAGGTCAATACTGCGTATGAGCCAATAAGTTCTAAATACGTATTTTTGACGGTTTCCGTTGAACAGAATAAGCCGCATCAATTGGTTAAAGATTAACATTTTTAAATTGTTCAATAGGTGTCATGCAATCGGTCAAAGTCAATACAGCAAATAAAAAGTTTTCATTTAAAAAAAGGATCAATATCTCATATGCATTAAATTTTTATTCGAATTAAAGTATACTAGCATAAATGCATTTCGTTGAAAAAAAGAAAATACAAAAGAAAGAGTTTTCTAAATTTGTAAAAATATTTTTTGTCAACTAAATTCTATGTTTTTTTGTCTTTCTGAACTTTTTAATCAATGGCTCATACGCGGTATTGAACTTACACAGACGATTTGCAATCTAAAGGAAATGAAAACTTAGAGCTTTGGTCACAAGTTGGTAAAATATAAAAATATATTTAGTTTGACTTTTAAAATAATAAGGTGTCGGGAGCGAAATGGGGGATCGGATAGGTGCAAAAATGGTTTGCAGACTCAGCGCCCAGGGGCCCAGCACGAAACGAGAGTAAGTTGATGGAGGGCCCTCCATCTTCTAATTATATCCATCAAGCGGATTCGCGACTTTTGGCGAAATCGCCCCAGCAGAGTCGGCGACTCGCTGGGTGGTCGGACGTCGGACGGCCCGGAGCGAGTGCGGAGATAGGAGGTTTCGGACGAGAGGTAGCGAAATGAGATAAACAGACAAACAATGTAGGCTTGTTAGTACACCTGAGTAGTTAATATAAAATTAAGCAATGAGGAATGTTAAGCCACATACGGTCCTCTTAATTTAATATTGTATTCGATATTATTGATATCCCAACAGAGACAGAGAAACTCTGGAAACGAGTGTGGGTTATCTAGGCGTTTACAGGGCTTATGACCTGTCATTGGCTGGGTTAAGTGGCCACTTGATGTACTACAACATTCCCCATTCTGCCTATCATCTGACAACCATATATATAAAATTTTTGAAACTTCTAACAATAATAAATGTTTCAATATTTTTAGATACTTAAGTGATAGCCTTTAAGTGGACATTATTGTTAGAAATTAATGTTGTATATATATTAAAATAAGTGTCGAGTTGGTTTTTTCGACAGATTTTAATATTTTTTCTCTCTAGTGACATCTGTTGAGAAGATGGTTAAACATTTTTTGGCAATCTAACTTCATACATCAAGTGGCCACTTAACCCAGCCAATGACAGGTCATAAGCCCTGTAAACGCCTAGATAACCCACATTCGTTTCCAGAGTTTCTCTGTCTCTGTTGAGATATCAATAATATCTGATATCAGCCCAGCATGGGTATAATCCAGTAATTTGTCTACAAGTATTTGTATACGTTCAAAATGTTGTTGTTAATAATATTGTATTGATTAATTTTTAATGGCGTTAACTTTTACAGCTCTCTATCGCATACTTTCAATGGTGCATAGGGCACTGCATTGGTACACTAAGTAATGTAAATCTGGATAATTTGTTACATGAAGGCAAGGCACGCAGCGCCAGTCCAAGGTATAACACATGATATATTTTTATTTGAAATTTATATATTTTGTATTTACTCTATGGGAATCGAACCTGCGACCTCGGCATGGTAGCCCTGCGCGCTATTTACTGCACCACGAGGCGGACAAAGGGCGCTTTTTATGGGGCTACTTTACGTTGAGGAAAAGATGTTACGACTTGAAAAAATGGTTGGGCAGATATTAAAAATATAACCGACAGTAAATCATAAGTAAACGCAGATTTATGGCACAGTGATTATTGCA
>JAGVSP010001194.1:0-42691 GCA_022494985.1 Micrasema minimum
ATTAAAAGTTATGAAGAAGAACCTAATCTTAATATTTTCAATAGGTACTGCCAAATATTATTGCTCTTTCTATAATATTTTATATGTAACAATCGGTTTTGAATATTCTCCAATATTCACTTGTCTTCAGAAGGCAATTAGATACATAAATTAACTACAGTCACCAAATTAGTACATAATAGTAAAAGGTACTATTCGTTTTATGTATTATTTATGTTATTCAAAAAGTTATAATTTAAAAACAGTAAACAATATGTTTCCTTTTTTTTTATATTCAAGGTATGAAACAGTCCTTGTTTTGGTAGTTATGGTAAATGAATGAACTAAATAGAATCTTTTGAAATTATTTCTCACTAAAAGGGCTCTCTAAGAAATATAATATTTTTTCCAATCTCAGTTTTGATCTATGATCTTTGCGCCTTCATGAAATGACTTTGCTGTATAAAACATTTTTAAAAACATTGTGTATTTTATTTTCAAGATAAAACTGTCAATTGGGGGAATTTTGTAACCAAATATAACAGTTTATTAGGAATTGTCTGCTTTGTTCCCGAAATAAAGGAAGAGGAAAACGAGACGAAACTTGGGATGAGAGGAAGGAAATTGAGAGAAAATGGGGAGGAACAAAGAAGAATCATAATGAGTGATTACGAATAAATGGAGAGGTAATCATATTTCAGACGTTTCTGAAAAGTTATTAGAGGGGGGTTTGTTTTTCTTTGAAAATTTAAAGTCTAGCCGTTTTCGAAGTAAAATACAAAAGAAAAACGTTCTAGCATGCCGCAAAATGGTTACACTTTTTATATATACGTAATGTCCATACTTTGGTTTTAAAAATTAAAATACTACACAAAAACGTTAACCCCTTCCTCCGACTCAGCTCAGGCTCCAGAACATACTCCTTGTACCTTTATTACCTAATTATTCTTTTTATATATTTTTTTTCCCCAATTAATTAATTAATGTTGGGCGCCAGGTCATGTGACCAATATTTAATACATGTTAAACGTCACTCTTAATTCATGTGTTAATTAATTTTAATAGTTAATTATTCCTTCAGTCAATTTAATTCTGAGAGGGAAAGGACAGATAATGAAAAGGCGAGAGTTAATATAATAGACTATATTCTACGTAAAATTGAACACCTTAACTACTTAATAATAAACTTAAAATTAACCTGACTGGACCTAGCTTGAAAGCGACGCTCTGGGATTCTCGACGCCGACGCTGGGTGCTCCTGACTGACGCGGTGCCTCTTCTTCCGCGGTTGAGAAGAGATGTGGACACCTCCGTGTCCTGGCACTCCTGGGAACTCCGTACACTCTTAACGTCTTCGCGTCGTATCACTCGTAATGTCTCTTTATTCACTCACTGTTTTGTTCCGTATGACGAAACGGGTCTCTCACTTCGCGTATTTCGCGTGATCACTTTGTCTTATTACTTACTTATTTTTCACTTAATTTTTTGTTCTGTATTTTTTCGTTTCGCTTTCACCACTAATATTGAGTTATCGTCGATATTGAAAAGTTAATTTAATTCTTCTTTATTCAATGCTGCGGGTACTATTTTCTTTCGGGTTCTCTTTCTTCACTAATGTACTGCCCGTACTATGTTCTTCTAGACTCCGACGTTTATGTTGCGCGTCTTCGCGACTGATCTTCTTCAGCGGTTGCGAGGGCGACCTTCGACTTCCTTCCCCGAATGCAACTCCACGACTTTCTTCCCCGAGTGCAACTCTCCGTCTTTCTTCCCCGAGTGCAACTCTCCGTCTTCCTTCCCCGAGGGCAACTCTCCGTCTTCCTTCCCCGAATGCAACTCTCCGACTCTGCTCCTCGCTGTCTGATTCTTCCCCTCACAAGTAGCACCTCCCTCCAAAAAGTGGATCTCCAGCTCTGGCCTAACAGCTCCCCTGGTTCAGGTCACGCCTCTTAGTCCAGCCGAATAAGCACATGGTTTATTCGTCCACGGAACGATTGGTTACTACCCTTGATTCTGGTGAGGGCAGGTACCATGGCTCCGCCCCTTTGTTTTTTTAATCCGTTTACTTGTCTCGAACGACAAGTACCTACCTATTTTAAAGTTCCCTAGGTCCATAATCTATATTAGGCTAGCTATCTTAAATTCCTATTTTTTCTTTAATTAATCTATAAAATTAGACTACTTATACAAGTAAGTATAAAATTGTACAAAACATTATTCTGTGTACTAGTAATAATAGTAAGTAATAATAAGTAATTCAGCTTAGATAACAATCTATTACAAAGTCCATATGTTAAGTAGTTAATCATAAAAGTAATCTTAAGTACCTAGGTATTGATCCTATATCTTTATAGTTAGGTATTTATTTTTTAATTTTTTCTTAAGCTTCTCCCATTTAAGGGATGATAATACATATTTTTATTTATTTAAAATTTATAGTTAAAAAGCGCCCAATCAGTACATCATTTAATTTAATTTCAGTGGTTACAAGTAAAGTAATCGTTTTCCCTTGAAATATATTTTTTCTAATATGTCTCGAACGGGCGGGGAATATAACTCAAGTACCTACATTAGGTACCTCTATGCTTGGCCGTTCTTTTTTAACATGTGCAGCTTTCGGAAGACAATAAATCCTGCTATTTGATGCCCTTTTGACAGATGCTTCGAGGTACGGGTGGCCGTTGCTAATTTTTTTGTTTACCTCTAACTTGTTTCCTAGCAACTATCAATACTTAAAACTAATTTATTGTTTTACCTAATTCTAAGGGATATACGATCCGTCCGGTAGATATTTATTTAGGGAGGTTTTATTTATTATGGGATAACTTATTATTTGGCACCACTCGGTCCCACGTTCCGAAATGTGTTTTTTTTCGAACACATCAAACTTTAAAAGTATGTTCACTAGTTTTTAAATTTATTTACATTACTTTTTTAAATTTTTCTTACGCATCTACATAAAAGACATGATGTGAAATTCACAAAACTTTCCTAACCTCATCGTAAGGAATGAGTTAGTACTGCGAACGAAATCTATGTTACTTATTCCTTTTGCAAATTGTTTTGAATTTTGCATGAACTCGAACGCCACGGTATCTAGTCTATAAAAAAAACTAGGAGCACATTTTGGGAGTAGTTTAACGCTGCTGTACTATACTACTTGAAGATATTTCGAAAAACAAATATTTGACTAACCATCACGCAACTCTCCCGAAGAGGTAGGCAAAGAGGATAGAACGCCAAACGCCACACTTCTCAGTCCTGGCACATTTATTTATTTATTTTACACGCATTTCTAGTATTAATTTTATTATTGTATTCCGATCAATTAACTCAGAGAGTTAAACGTAAAATACACAGAATATTACAAATTAAAGGGATTTTACTGGGAATCAAAGCTGGATAACATTTGTTTTATACCAGAGTAGGTATAAGGAAATACTCCAAGACACGAAAGTAACAGTTCATCATAGTATATATATTTTTTTTTTTTCCTCTATTTTTAAATAAGTGTTAGTGTAATTTTTAGTCTCCCGACTAATACATATTATATACAAGCATTAATTATATCACAGTTTGTAAAGAAAATTATTTATTAACTCATTGTTTGTAGCACTCACTTTGTAGTTTTCCATAATAATGAAATTAAACAACTTTTGTTTGAATCTACTTTTTTATTTTTTAATACGCCAACCGGTTTCGGAGACACTATTCCTTCATCAGGGCTTTGTATAATAATAATAATGATTATTAATAATAAAATATAATTATTATACAAAGGCCTGAGGAAGAAGAAGTGTCTTCAAAACCGGTTGGCGTGTTTAAAAAATATTTTAAGAAGAAGTTTAATTTCATAAAAAATAATTATATTGATTTTTATTCCTATTTTTCGTATGAAAAACAACACAACACTTATAGTATTAGCACAATAACACACAACTACAAATCTATTTCATAATTAAAATAACTTACCTAAAATTGATTCTTCAAAAATAAATTACTATTACGTACATCGTATATCAAGTTAATTTTAAGGGTAGTTTATTTTAAAGAAAACATGCAAAAACGCTTATCTGCTAATCAAAACTGTCAGACGCTATGTAGGTTAGCGCGCTGTGAAAAACAAAAATATTTAATCTTTTAAAACCAACAACCCATAAAACAAAATAAAACGGGCGATAAATTAGTAAACGAAACAAAATTGTAGCCATTACTGTGAAAATAATTGCCGCTATGGTCCGCGAGATGGCGACTAAAAAGCTAACAAAATGGCCGCCTTATGGCGCTTGTAATAATGCTTACATCACACGAAAAAGATATTCATTTGCTTTCATTGTTACTCGATACGGATATATTGTATTCGGAGTTTGGTTATGAAACGTAATTTCTTTGTTAAAAAGTTGCAATATTCATCATAGCTAAAATTTTAGAAATAAGAAGAAAAAAAATCATCTTATATCCACAAAATACTGAAATATTTATTTATTTATTTAAAACTTCATGTAAAAATACATATCACAAGTGCACAAGGACGGGCTTATTGCTTTTAAGCAATTACTTTCAACCAATTCTTCATTATTTCAGTCATATTTTTAATACATAATAATTACTTACAATAATGTTGATGTATTTTTCGAGCTTTAAAAGCCAACTTACTTTTTTATGCGATTTATGGTATTGATTATACTTAAAGTTTCATTAAAAATAGAAACACAATAATCTTTGTCGGTTTAAACACTAGACTCAAGAGAATAAACGTGTTTCCCAAATTACCTACCCAAAAAACACAGTTATTTTGGTAACTACTACTAATACTTCTTTCATAAACAACATTTTGAGTGTGTCCAAACACTTGTAGACAAAAACTTCTACTACTTTCCCTTATCCGCACCCATTTTTTCTATGATATTTGACATTTAAAAAAAATCGTACTTTTTGTAGCCAGTGAATTATAAAAATTAACAAAATTCCATTCAAACATAAATAAGAGCAAAGCCTATTTCCACAAAACGTGATAAACTTGGAAATCTGCGTGATAACCAAAGAGAATAGGGGCACTTTTTGAACAAATGGTGGCCCAGTGGTAGCGTCGCGGTCTTTGAGTTAGAAGATTCACGATGCGAATTCCATTACGCCACGACTTGATTCATATTTTCAAGCACAAGCCGCTTAGGCGTGATAAAAAATAATATTTACAAATTGAAACAAAGTGCAATACCAAAAGATTACATTGATTTCTGTTTGTTATAAAAATAAAGTTTTTACATAAGCTTTTGGACATAATATTCATTATATTATATTTCATATTATTTTTTTACGAACGTTCTTTCTTTTACCAACGAATTAATTATCAAAATTCAATGAACTAAGTATGAGTGTCCTATGAATTTTTGATCTGTGCCTACAAATCACAAATCATTTCTTGCGGAAACGAGAAAATTCGAAGAGGACTTTTCAAATTTTTATTCATATTATTCCATTTCCGTTCTGTGTACAGAACATGGATTTACAACCCTGTGCAGTGGACTTTCAAGACGTCAAAAACTTATATAAATGGGCAAGGATTGATAGGCGGCATTTTATTATTAAGCATTTTATTATTTCTCATATAATGAATATCCTGAAGAAATAATAGTTGTTTAAATAAGAAAAGCGTTTTCTTTTTAAAAAGCCTTCGGGTCTATAAATTTGAAGCAAATTATACCCTGAATTGATGAATCAACAAAGATTAATCATTTTATGACAGCTGTCATGTGATTACGTTATATTAAAACGTTTTTCGTACAGTTTTATTTTGGAAATTGGAAATTGAGGAAATCAGTAAATTATACTTGTTTATTATTCAGATATTTTGAACACCGTACAAAGCCACGTTGTATTTTGGTGTTTTCAACTAAAAATCAGGCTTAAGCAAGCTTTAATAAATAATAAATTATAATAAGCCAAAATTCATTATTTAACACTATTTTATCTTCTTAGAAATCAATGGAATTTTTTTATTTCGCTTTATCGAATATGGTTAAAAAATCATGTCTTAAGCATTTGTTTAGAACAAATAACTATTCTGGCTAACACTTTTTAATTCAGTGAAAAATACGATTGTTTCAAAAGTGACATTTGAATTTATGGTGTTTAACAAAAAAATAGCGTTCCCAGCCATAGGTCTAAAATTCAATTAAAATCACTACTTTTCTGCTCTTTTACGTTATTTCGTAATTTACACACTCTACAAGCTATTGTAGCTTATTTTCACACAAAAATTAAACAATTTTATAATTATTTATATTTATTAATGTACGTAGGAAAATAAAAACTCAACTTTATTTACACATTTTTAAACACGTAGAGAATAGAGTAAAAAAAATCATCATCTGTTCTGGTGAACAAAGCAGTGCCCTATGCACCATAAGGATATGATGAATTAATGTCATGATGAAGTAGGAATAAGTATTTTCGTGCAAAAATATGTACTGAATTTAATCACGAAGGGCCACAACCCTTATACGGGACTTTATACGGGACAGAAAACTAAAATGGCCCGATATTTCCCTTCCAAACTTCTCGTTTCTGTTGAGATGTAAACTGTAATTTATATAGATTTCTTTATTTTTGATATTCAAAATATTAACTTAGTGGTCTTACTTACATTTTATTAACATAAAAGGTCTGTTTAAATAACATTAAAACATAAATAAATAATAATATTTCATCGATTTCATTCACAATACTAACCCATTGCAAATAGTAAATTTCGTGAATTACACTTTTCGAGGGGTAGATACGTAATACCAAAAATCTCTGCTTTTCTGAGAATGGAATATGGAAGTAAGTTAACTTACGTGTGGGGGGACACTTTACATGGCAGGTATGCATGTGTGCCCAGTTGGACTGTGATGTTTGTAGGAGTAGTGGGATCGAAGACGGGACCAATTCTTTTATTATTCGGCTTACATCCAGTTTTTGCCTATATGTATTTGGACAAACCGTAAATTTTTAATTTTTAATAAATTTATTATTAATATCCCAACAGAGACGGAGAAACTCTGGAAACGAATGTGGATTATTTAGGCATTTACAGGGCTTATGACCTGTCATTGGCTGGGTTAAGTGGCCACTTGATGTATTACAACATTCCCCATTCCACCCATTAGCTAATAACCATACATGACAAATTTCGGATCTTCTATTAGTGTGAATTATCCTGCCACGTTTCACTGTACAAGAGTTTTTTCTCACTGGTGAGAAGTTGTCTCATCTGTTGAGAAGATGGATATCAATAATATCTGATATTAGACTTGCATGGGTATAATCCAGTAATTTGTCTATAAGTATTTGTGCACATTCAAAAAACACAAAAAATTATATGTGTTTCATAAAAACACAATATTTCTTTATACAGAAACTAACATATTAACATTGTTGACCATAATGTCAAAAATAGAGCAGAATGCATAAATAAACATTAAAGACAAAATTACGATGGTTCCATGTAGATCGAATGAATGAAAAAAGAATGGCTAAAATAATATATTTTGCACGATTTGCTATTTATGGCCTGATTTGCGTCTGAGTCGAGTAAGATGCCGATAAAGACATGGCATGATCAAGTTCAACAAGTTTTGAAAGTGGTCATGTAAAAAGTCGGAATAATAGACTTGCGTGCATAAAGAGATGAAGAATGTGGAAGAAGCATGGGGAGTGTAGTATGGCGTTCTATCGTCTCTGTCTACCCCTTCGGGAAAATGGTGCGGCGGTTACTTAGATAACCTTTGAGAAAAATAATTTTAAATGTCCGCAGACTAATTGAATTGTTGCCAGAGCTAATTTAAAGCGACTCAACCGTGAGTCTTTTTCTAAAAGTCAATTATGATAAATTAATACTCTTGGGAACCATTTGGAGTTCTAGCTCTAACTTTTTCTCTAGTTTTAAAGACAAGGGGTGTATTTTCCAGACTGCTTTTTACGTGGAATATTGCATCCGCTTTAAACACTATGAAAAATGGCATAGTGAGGATATAAGGCTAAATAAGATAAAAAATTATCAAGTATGTTAAATAGTCCGCCAATTGTAGGGAGTCAAATGAAATATTTATTTGGTACCATGACCACTGGTACAGAAGCGTTAGACTAATCATCCTACCTTCATGTAATAAAAAGATCAAAATACATTGGTACACCAAATGCAGTGCCATATGCACCATTGGGTGTGGATAAGGGAAAGTAGTAGTAGTAGTATGTGAAATAGAAAGCGGAATAATATATTTATATATTTTGCCAAGGAAAAAATTACAATAATAAATATGAGGTCGCTATTTACGGAAACAAGTCATTATTTAATATTATCTGTCATCCATCTTGTCATTTTATATTACCATCAAAACTGTATTTGTTAAAACAAAAAAACTTCAACAATTATTTAGCCCGTATTCATATCCTAATGGCTGTTATTAGGCACGACTTTTCTTAACCCTTTTCTAGGCAAAAAACATATTCATCCCTAGCGGTCATACGAAGATTAATCATTAAGTGAATCTTGTAACACACTATGTATGACAAATTTGAGTGAGCAAGAGAAGAAAAGTATTTATATGAATTTTTCTACAACTCTACACTAATGTCGAAATTAGAGCAAGCCTGAGATAAGCATTATCGACATAATTAAGAAGGTTTCTTACGATCGATGTTTCGGTCATGTAGCGCGAAATGGATGATGAAAGAAAAAGCTGAAAAAATTAATATTGCTAGGGTGCCTGAATGCAGAAGTCAAGGAAGACCGAAAAAGGCATTGCATGATCAAGTACAAGTCCTCGAAAGTGGGCATAGTAAAAAAGTCGGAATAATCGACGTGCGAGCATGAGAAGATGTATGAATGTGGAGGAAGCAAGTAGAAGTATGCCAGGACAGAGTGGTGTGGCGTTTCTAATCCACTCTGCTTACTCTCTAGTTGTGGGAAATGGCGTTAGATGGTAAGTTAGTTAGATGGTTACTTACTATTTATCTTTTAATTTATTTTAAGCCTGGTAATACATTTAAAAAAAAACTTTTTAGAAAAAAAAAAAATGGATGAATATTATTCAAACCTTTATAATTTACTTATAATTGATGTTTTTATGATGTATTGGTAAAAGGGACAAAATATACAAAGCAAAATCGAGGCCATTTTTATATTTAAATATTTCAGGTCGTAGAAATCTTATTCGAACTACCAATAATTAAGTATACTAAATAAAGTTTGTTTTTATCCATCATGATCAATCTTATAATAAATTTATAAACAATATATTAATCTAAAAGCTTTCAACGTTTTTGGATGATTTTTCCAGATTTTATCTCAATACAAGCACTAATAAATGAACCCTTGGTGAGAAGGAAATATTTCAATTATTATATTGTATCCACAAGCCAAAAAGCATTATTATATTACTGGTAAAAGATCTAAAATTAGGCATTAACTTTTTAAATGAAAAAAAAACTTTTCTTCTGATAGTTAATATTATATAACTACCTAATCAAATATTAGTTTTTTGGGCTATTTTCAAATAGTCGTATGTCAGAAAGCCAGGTGGAAACAAGTTGTGCTGGAGTGAGATTCAAACCAAGAGATTCTAATACGGAGTCCTCGAATCTACCCCTAGACCATAACCGGTTCACTACATTAAAAATATTAATATTAGGGGTTATTCGTGATTTATTAATTTAATTTTCAATCTGTATATGTAAGTACCTACATTATTTTTTTCTTTCTTTGATGGTTATTTGCACGAATAAGCTTTAATATTATAAGGATAAGTGTTTGTGTATACCTAGGTTTCACCTATTTTAACTTTTATGAGTTGTCTTTGAGCAAGATGTGTTTCTTTATCTCATACATTTTGTAGTATTTAATATTTAGGATGTAATATTGTTGATTTAATTACTTTATACAGATCAAAGAGATACAGATTGGGCAAACTTATTAATTACTTCGGATCCAGACATTATTATAGATGCTACGATGTGATCTACAACAAAGGGACTTTTGTTTAGACTCAAAATTAGCTATCCCTGAAATCAAGAGCTTTTTTGACGTCTGCCTGATTCAAAAATATTTTGTATTAAAAAAAATTATGTACGTTTCGTACATGCTCCTGGGGCCAGCATTAAAAAATATCTTATTTTTACATTTATTTATTTATTTACAGGTAATTCATATATGGTTGACGTTATCTTTTAAATCATTTAACTTTTTACATCATTTCATACATGGTTTTAACTGCACATCAATTCAAATTTACACTGCGATAGTTATATATAATTTGTACATTTAAAAAAAAGTTTGATGTACCTTCTTTGAAAGCGTTTAAATAAAAACTGTAAAATGTTTCATTTTCTTTTTTTTTTTTTTTTTTTCTTTTTTTTATTTTTTTTTGGTCCTTTTTTTTTTTTTCCCCTAAAAACGTTGTTTCCTTTTACCCCCCTTGGGGCTTTTTGGAAATTTTTTTTTAAAAATTTTTTAAAAAAATGAAATATCAAAATTTAAAGCTTTTTTTTTTAAAAAAAAAAATTTTAAAATTTGATTTAGGGGGAAAGCAAAATTACGGGGTGGGTTTAATATCCCTCTTTTCTTGTCTAAATGTTCAACTAAAAAAATTTTAACAATTATTTTAAATTAAAAAAAATTTTAAAACTACGTCTTTTTTCCATGCTTAGATGGGCACTGAAACGAAAGACGTTTTATAATTTTTTTTTATGTAGGTACATGTTGGAACAGTAATCAAAATTTTGGGACCAACTAAGAAAATTTTTTAAATTTTTCAAATTTTAAAATTTATGCTAAAAAAAACCGCGGTTTTGAAACAGGAAAAAAAAAATAATTGGAGTTAATAAAACTTAACGCGAGTTACATCACCGCAAGGCGAGGGTTAAAGTAAAATAAATAATGTTGTAAATTTCCTGTAGTATGTTTTGTTTGTATCGCCCGACAACAAGACTTGGCAAATTCACTCAGCAAAATGTTGAGAGCACAAACATTATGTTTTGATAATCATGGTTATCTGGAATCTCTTCTCTAAGGCTTTTAATGTGGTGAGGCTTGATACCGCATCCCCTAACCACAACCCCCTAGGGGTGGCGTCTAAATATACAATGAGCGCTGAAATCATCCCTACTAAATAAATCTAGATCTGAACATCATTACTCTTGACTTTCTCGTCAATGCGGAAGTTCACGATATTTAAATTGCGTTTTGTCAAGAAATACCAGATTTGATACAATCTACAATTAAAAGTATTTTTTTAATAATTCTCGTCATTTCAAAAACTTTTATGATTAATATTTTCATTTGCAAAATTTGTCATCATCATCATCACACTATATCCGCTTCCTATGTAGAACATATGGATTCCACAAACTGCCTCCAAGCGATTGGCCACCAGCTCCCATGCATCCTCCCAAGTCGAGGGACGTCCGGGAAGCTGAGAGCCTGATGCCTTGTAAAATCAGTAAGCATGGTTAAGGCTCTCGGCAGGCATACGTAGTATATGGCCTAGCCATCAGAAACGCCTTCGCTGGATGACAGTAGATACCAAGGGTTGCTGTGTTCGTTGCCTCACTTCTGTGTTCTTTACAAAGTCAAACAAATGAGTAACTCATAGGGAATACATGTAAAATGTATTTTTGATTTAAATAAATTAAAAAAACCACACACCTAATATTCTTCTGACACCTATTCTCAAAACTCAGAAGTCTGCTATTTTGGGCCTTGGTTAGGTGCCATAATTCAAAATTCATCCACCCAAAAACGCCATTCTATTTGGCTTTAGTAATGACGCAAATGTAGGTTTCGATTGCGATGGTAAGAAAAATATAGATATACTCGAAGTAAAGCGCTCTCTCGCTCTCTTTGCGCACTGCGTGGCGTCATACATGCTCAGATGTTCGGTTTGCCTTTTACGCCGGAATAAAAAAAATTATGTCCTACTTCATATATTATATCTTGTTTATTTATTAACCAATATAAAAAAACAATCGCAGCTTTCGTTTGGTGATTTTTCATTTTAATTTAAAAGCCAATAAAAAATCTTGATAATTGTCTATTGTATAAAAATCTTTGTAGGACATTCTTGTTAATAAATCCTTTCATTTTCATTTCATTCCTCACGAAAATTCTCCGTCTCAATACGATTTCTGAATTGAGTTAAAAATAAACGTTACAATTGTATTTATTAAAATATTACAGTGTAAAAGCTACTTTCAAATGGTTGTAAACAATTGTACCAGAACAAGCTGCGGTGGAATGGAAGTCGAACGACTCTAGGTTCGAATCTCTTCAATCTTGAATCTAGCTATTCTAAACCAGAGTCCATGACTCTAACAACTAGACCACAACCCGGTGATAAACTAGCTCACTTTTTTTTTCTATTATTTTTTATAAATCTGCCTCGTGGTATAGCGGTTAGCACGTTAGTTTATCATACACGAGATCGTGGGTTCGACTTCTGAAGGTTCAATATGAATAAGGATCTTGTAGCTGAATATGAAATATTTATGTGATTTTTATTATTTATTTTTGTGATATTATGCTATCTGGGACTGACACTGAAGCGTCAGATTGATCATTTTGGCTTCATGTAATACATGTTCAAGAAAAATTGTCCCAACTCAGTGCCTTATGCACATTAGTTGTGGATTAAGATAAGTAGTAGTAATAGTATCTAAAAATATTCTAAAATGAAACTTTATGTTGTGATAAAATTTATGTTATTTTTTAAATAAGTATCAAGTTTTTGTGGATTGGAGATTCGACCTACTGATCATTAAATTCTGAGTGCGCAACGCTACTACTGGACCATCACTCAACTGTGGAAAAATCCCCAGGTAAAATCTGTAATACACTATAGCGCAGACCTCTTAAAATTAAGAATAATCGATTTTTAACAATTCATGGTGGGAAATCGAACAGAAAACATAGTGCAAAGCCTTTAACTTTGCATTACAGAAATAACGCCAAAGATCTACACGGCTTGCTGCAACGTCAGGAGATGAATGCCCTGACCCTAGCTTTATGTAGAATACAATAAAAAAGGATACCAAATAAGATAACTAAATTAATACTCTTGATTGCATTAGGTACCTAAGCGTAATGCGTAAGAAACAAGGCACCACACTTCAAAGGTTCCGAGTTCTGTTCTCAGAATGTGTTTTGTTCATTTTAAGCAAAACCATTATTTTAAAACATTGTTTATTTCATTATCATAATTATCAAAAATTAAAAGTGAATTTTTTTTGGTCATGTGGAAAATTATTTCGACTCAAAAAATAAGGATTAATTTTCCATTGCTTTAAAGGATGCGGTATTTGTTAAATTGAGAGTGGAGGTTATCAAAATAAAGTTTTAAAAATTTAAAATTAAAGAACAGAGTAAATGTTACCAATTAATATAGCAAAACATGAACGCCAGACTTTGATGTGTTGTTTTTTTAAGAATGAAGGTAAAAACATTTTGAAGATATTTAAAAGAATTTTACCTTTAATAAAATCTGAGAGCAGGAACGTCCAAGTCAGGAGTATAAAAGGACTGATTTTCAATAGATGAAAGGAAGATTCCTTCATTTTGAACCTGAAAAAAATATATGTATCAATAAAACTCTTAACTCTTATTTTGAAACAGTTCAATTTTTATAATTAAATACGCATTTTTACATACCATTTACTTCGATAAAAACTACTGAAAAAATCTTCAGACGATCACATTTAACTTTATAAACTATCAATCAACACTAAACACAATATTTTGAATTTTTTTACTATTTTTAAATATTATTTAATACACATTTTAAATTTAGTAAAATCTGAGCTGAATTGAGCTAATAATTTCCGTTACAAGCATTTAAACTTTGCCTAATAGATTACACTTAAACTTTAAGCTCTGAATAATTATATTACAGCAGGCTTTACATCATCACTTCCACATCCTGTTAGGCTCTATTTGCTGGCTGCACGGGCAGGAAACCAAAGGTTCGCGAGAGCGGAAAGGGTTTCTTTATCACGCGACCGGATATTGACGTTGTTAACGGTCGAAGTTCGAGCAGAGACTGGCGTCGGTAGCGCCGCGACGCCCCACATCCACACACAGCCTTCGGGGGATGCGCGCAATGCGTGATAGAACCTTTCCCTAATACAGCCTGTCCCAATAAAGTTGATTGATGAAATTTGCAAAACGATGTTTTTTCTTTGTTCTATTTAGATTCGTTGAATAAATATATTCCTCTATTGGAAATCGAAAGTAGTTTAGAACATGTAAATACTTATAGTAAAAAAAAACTAAGTACCATTAACGACGTTAATTGTTTGTTAAAGCCTTTTTTCGTTTTCATTTTAGATGCATTATATGTATTTACGAATTCTAAAACTTAATTTAATCGATTTCTTTTCCTAAGTTCTTTATTTGCATAAAGTTAACACAATGTAATGAATAACATAATTTTTTATATATTTGGTCAACGAATCTAACTTAAAAATAAGGATAAAAATTATAAAGCTCTTCTCTCACATTTTTATATGTGAGTGTGTAGAATGGTACTTAATTTAAATAACTTTTTTTTTTTAATTCGTTTTTTCTCTCAAATAAGCTTTTCATATCATCATCATAACGTCACTTTGACTTTGACATTGTTAGGAAATTTAATTTTGTAATTGTTGGTATTAATTTATTATACCAATTCATCATTATTTAATTTTTAAAAAGAAGCAGAAACCAAAAATCTGAGTTTAGTTTTTTTCTAATGCCGTTCTTAGAGGTTTAATCTAAAAAACCGTAAGGTTATGTTAAGGTTCACAAAAAAAAACATAAAATTGTGTAGTTTAAAACGGCCCTTTTCCAAAATGGATGTGCTATTTAAAAAGTGAATTTTTTCCCAAACGTGGCATTGAATGTACGTCAGTACTGCTATATACTTGTGTTTCATATTATTATTTGTAAATTATTATCAGCATCCGTATATTATAATATAGAATAAACAATCATAATTCATGTTTGTGCCAGTTTTTAATTATTTTGTGTTCGTGCTTACAGCATCAATTGTACAAAGCAAATTCCGCTTTAATCAAACGAAGATAAACATAAACTCACTTATTTACATGATTTGGAATTATATTGAAAGTCGGGAATTTGAAAGCTCTCAAAGTAAAAATTCACCCCGAGAATAACATGTTGTGTTTAAATCGTTCAACTTTTGAGGTCAATAACATGTGTCTGAAAATAATACAAACCATATAGTTCTAAAATGGACCCAGCAACCCCTAATAACTGAAATAATAAAGCGCGGAGGTGAATCGCACTGAAGCAATGGATGTTTCCCCGAGCTGCTTCTTCTTTACACCTATCCTGCTATCTAGTAAACCATTAATGTCATCTTTTATGTACATTAAAATGGAGCTCATGGCAACAGAATATCTAAAAAGAGGAATAGGCCAAGAAAGAAGAGAGGAATAGGCCAAGAAAGAAGAGAGCACCGTTGTTTGATAAGGCGATGACTCGAGATTTTAGTTAACACTTGGTACTCGCCACTGGGTCTGTCAGACCCAGTCGTCGGCATTATGCGAAATACTTTATCAAATTTTTGAAAATACAAAACGTTGCCGCGTTCAGTACCTTCAAAAGTTGCAGTCAGTTGAAGCACAGCGTTTGTGTGCTACGGACCTTTTAAGTGAGTGTGGGCCCATTGACCCGGTTAAGCGAGTATATACGTAACTTTTATAACAAGTTTATCTAAAGATTTTGTATTGTTTTTATTTTTTTAAAAAAAGTGTAATTAAGTCTATGTTCGTACATAATATATAACTTTTTTCTTTTATTATGTGAGTAGAGCTAATTACATTGATAAATTTAATGATTTTTCAATACGTGTTAAATACCTTATTATGCATAATAAAATACAGATTTTATTTATCCAATGTGTTCATATTTATTATGTTTTTAATTATTCATTATATAATTATCAAATAATTGTAGCTGCTTAATACCTATCTTTAAAGGAACACTGGGTTTGCGGGACCCGGTAGCGAGTATTTGTGTTATAAAACAGGGCGTGGGTCCTGAAGTGTTAACTATGTAATATGAGTGTGCCTCGTGTTGTATCGGTAGCCCGTTGTGCTGCCATACATAAGGTCACGGGTTCGATGGGGCTCAATATGAGATATTAATTCAAATGTGATTTTCACATAAAAAATTATTTCATATGTGATACCTTGGCCTGGCGCTGAAGCGTAAGACTGATCGCCTTGCCTTCGTGTAACAAATTATCAAGATTCACTGCACTTGGTGTGCCAATGCAGTGCCCTATGCACCATTGGGTGCGGATAAGAGAGAGTAGTACGCAGTACATTTTTTTTTTTTCATTTAATAAAAAAAGGAAAATTTTTATTTTCCTTCTATGTTTATATATTTATGTGCAAGCTATACAATACTTTAATATTTAAAATGTTCTTTTTCCTTCATCTACTTTTTCCTATACTAAGTAACCAAAGTTTATTCATATATTTCAATTGCTGTTTGCACATACACAGAGTAAATGATTATTTAAATTTACCTAAAAACAGGCTTGAATACTGAGCAGAAACCTCGGTTAATCTACTCCATCCAATTTGATTATTTTTAATACGAAATTATAAAGATGGCTGTAATTTATTAACGACCCAATTCTAAGGGAGTCTGTTCATCTATCTGAGAAATTGGAGGGAGTATTTGTGGTTTTCTCCCCCGCAGCCTCAGTATCTTATTTCCTCTCCGAGGGGGTTGTTTCTGTAGGGGTGGGAAGGCATTTAATCAAACTTGGAACACATCACTACTAATTTGTATCTAAGTTTAGTTAATCTTCTGATAACAAACCCTTACCCATTACGCGCGTAACTTTTATTTTGCGCGAGTCGGTATGTGTACGTAGAACGTAATTAAGTTGGTGAAGGTATCTGAATTTCATGGATATGATCTATTAACTTGGTGTTACACAGGATTAAACTTTAAACACAACACACAGTTATAAATACTATTACTACTACTGAGACTACTTTGCCTTATCCGCGCCGAATGGTGTATAGGGCCCTGCATTTCTACACTAATTGCAGTGAATCTTAATAATTTGTAAGTATACTTAATAAATTGTGTAAGTGAAAGTAAGATGATCAGTCTTACGCTTCAGTGCCAGTCTTAGGTGTCACACATAAAATATTTCACTTTTACCACTACCTACGATTACAGCACAAAATTAATACAACATTATTATGACCACGCGAAATATCAATAATACTCGGATAGAATAATCTTTCGCCTTCAATAGTGCAAATCCGACGATAGACTTAAGAAATATTCTTCATACTTCTTCTCTTTTAAATCGTTTGTTCTTTAAAAAACAGTCGAGGTCGTAGCATCAGAAGGAAGCATACTACCAGGATTCGCAAAAATGTTTAAGTCAAAGTATTTTAATTTGGTTTAGTATTTAACATTATATCTTATTCGTAATTTAAATATTTTGTATTGTATAATAAGGTATCTTCCTTTAAAACGAAAAACATAATATATTTTTATCACATATCTGTTGGGATCTGTTGGGATCTGTTGGGATACCAATAATATCTGATATAAGCCCAGCATGGGTATAATCCAGTAATTTGTCTACAAGTATTGGTATACATTCAAAATGTTGTTAAAAAGATTTACTGGTTAAAATAGAAATCAAACAAAAAAATGAGGAGACATCTTCAGGCGTAATAAAGCTCAGTAGAGCCTTACCCACACTAATAAAGATGATTGCCAAAAAATGCTTAGCAACCTTCTCAACAGATGACACCAGCATAGAAAATTTCGGTAATGCGGAACGACGTGGACGAGTTCAATATATAACAGTTCCAAAATATGTCATATATGGTTATCAGATGATGAGCGGAATGGGGAATGTTGTAGTGCATCAAGTGGCCACTTAACCTAGCCAATGACAATTCATAAGCCCTGTAAACGCCTAGATAACCCACATTCGCTTCCAGAGTTTCTCTGTCTCTGTTGGGATTTCAATAATATTTGATATCAGCCCAGCATGGGTATAATCCAGTAATTTGTCTACAAGTATTTGTATACATTCAAAATGTTGTATTTTTATCACATTCATTTTCCTTTTTCCGCTTAGTAAAAAAATCCACGTAGATATATTTCTTGTTTCCCGTGATGTGAAACAATTATTAGAAACGTCTAGTCTCGTTTTACGATCTCCCTTATCTGGGGAAGAACAATTTGGCCATTCTACCAGTTTATGTTTTCTAGTGCCGTTTTTTAGTGCTCGCTCTAGTAAATATAGTGTCGGCTAAGGATCCAGTGTGTTAGTGCTGTAATTGTTTGTGGTTCCTTCATTTGAAAAAGTAATTGAAAAGAGAAGGAAAATGGGCCACGGGAATATACCCTTTCGTACCTGACAGAGCGCGTTACGCTACCTCAATTCATATAATACCCCCAAAATCGCACTTACTTCAGAGGTTTCATTTTGCGAACAAACTCACGAAATTCAAGCTTACGAAAATCTACCAAAATAATTTCAAATAATTCTTCCGGAATAGAATTATTCCGAGTGATTATTTTGACTAATTCTGATTAACTGTGATTATTTGTGAAATCCAAACTTGGTTCTATTATACTAATTATGTAAATATTAAATTATGTTTAGTACTACAATGTGTTATATATAATACTACAATGCCCTGACTCGACACGGACTATCTAGTGAGTCGGGGCCAGATCATTGGCATGGGTCTCTACTGATTGAGTCGCCATCCCATCATTGTGATTATATTAAATGTGAAATGTAATAAATAAATAAATAATAAACAACTTAACAACCAACCATCGCACTATTTTCACTAAGGGGAGGCAGATAGGATAGAACGCCACACCCCTCTGTCCTGGCACACTCCACTCGTTACCTCCACATTCATACATCATTGATTAACAATCTGTTATTTTGAGAAAAATGAACAAATTTATCTAAATTATAATAGGGAAGGTTCAACGCCTTGCACGTCTTTCTTTTACTACGTGGGTGTAGGTGTGAACTTTGCACCTCTCAATTTAAGCTTAGACTACAATATTCTCTGCGCAATATACACATACATACGGGCTTTTCGTGAAGGCACTAAAAATAAAGACCTATTACTTTTATTTTAATTACAATAAAGATCTATTTAATTCTTTTTCTAAGATATTTTTATTTCTGTTGGATTCATAAGAACGTAACTCAATATAATTAAAATATTACCTATGAACGTTGCCTAAATAATTTGTAGGTTGTATAATTTGAAGGTACGTATGTTGATGGTATTTTGATATGGGAAGAGGCTAGTTTATTATTCGGTGGGCCTCTTGAAGACGTCTAGTAACATCCCCGGTCCTCGATGCTATGAGCAAATGTATTATAAGAAGCAAAAAAAATTGTGAGTTATTTATTAAAAATAATTTTAGACCTACAAAAATTATTTTGGTCTCCTGAAGCATGAGGTATCCCAAGACACTAGATTAAAAATAATGATTGTGCTACGAATAAAATTAATGTAATAAAATATAGTCTAGTGCAATATTTAAATTTGACTTCAAATTGGAATCTCTAGGTTCGAATCCCAGTACGGCACAGTTATTTTTGACTATTTGAAAGCAGCCCCAAAATCTAAATATCTGAGTTTATCATAGGAACTCGAATGCTTCTTTATACTCCAAAAAAAAAATCCACGTGTAAGCTAATAAATAATAATTAATATAATTATAAACAACATTTTGACTGTGTCCAAATACTTGTAGGCGAAAACTTGATTTCACCCATTACGGCTAAAATTTCTAGCAATTTTCTCGACGGATGATAGAGAGTTTTTATACGTGAAGCGTCGCGCTATTTCAGTGTATATATATACAAGTTCTGATAATTGGCAGATATGGATATCGAATGCTAGGCGAAATGGGTGAATGTTGTAATACATCAAGTGGCCACTTCACCCAGCCAGTGACAGGTAATTAGACCCGCAAACGCCTAGATGTCCATATTCCTTTCCAAACTTCTCGTCTCTGCTAAAATGTCAATTGTAATCAACATAATTATTTAACTACCAAAATCGAAGTTCTTACTCTTAGCTTAATCATCCAGTCAGCCCGCGTCATATAGTCCGCGTTCTCCATGATGACTTTTCCGTGGTTTTCTCATCATCTCAGGCAGATGCGTAGCAGTTTCCTTTGGTCCACACTAGATGTATCCCGCCTGATCCTAACAAAATATACGAATCATCAATAAGGGACAGTCAATGATAGAAAATCCACTCGATGAAATATAAACCTTGTACATCATAAACAAGGTAAAAGAAAAATGTCTGGCTGTTATTTCCATTTTCATTTTAATCTCCTTAAAAAATTCATCTACTATAAAAAAACACAATCACGGAGAAGGGTATTTCAATTTCATGTTTGATCTATCATGCTTCAATATTTGAAGGAAAGAATCTAGGAATTGTCGATTTTGTATCAAAGGCCCCAAAGTACAAAAACGCATTCATCATACGAATTCGGATAACCCTTTATCCCTGCTTTATATTCGGGGTACTATTCCGGACTTTCAGAAACAGATATCGATAAAAATTTTCCTATTCGTCCTCATTCTAAATTTACCCTCGTTCACACAATAAATAGAGGAGCAGAAAATAGTTGGAAAAAATATGATACATTTAAAATGGGTTTGCTTGAATTGTTTATATTCCCTCAGACGTTTTCATTTTGGTATTGAGGCATTTTTAACCCTTCGAGGGAGAGCAAGGGTCTATTTTATTAGGTACTCGACCTTCGGATGTGTACACATAATCAAAGCTTTTATATTAGAGTGAGTTCAGCGATAAAACTTTCAGAATATTTTGGACTATATGCATCACTCAAAAAATACTCTCGTAATTTTTTACTTTGATACGAGTAGTTTTTAATCAACCATAATTTAGGCTGATACTTGTGACATTATAATAATTTTCGAACAATTTTTTTTGTTTTTTAAAGACGAATATTTAATACTTCTACTACTACTTGTATCCCTTATTCGCACACAATGGTGCATAGGGCACGGCATGATACACCGAGTGCAGTCAATCATGATCATTTTATAACATGAAGTTATTAAGATGATCAGTCTGAAGCGTAAGACAAAAACACATACTGTTTTGCAATTAGGAAAATTACTCCGGAGAGCCAAATATTCTTGAAGAATTTTTGCGTATTTGACGATGGCATTCTGCCTTGCACGATTCTGAGTAATTTTTTCCAGTACCAGTAATAATAAGTGTTCTCATATTAAATTGGAAAATTGTTGAAAAATTTACATTTTTGGTTCAATCAATAAAATTAGTACAAATTTTATTTAGCCACAGCTGTTTCTTGCAAACATGTTACTATTTTCACCGTAAAGTAACTTACAATAATGTTTATTGCAAGGGACTATCATTCATGTGAATAAAATAACTCTTTTTCAATAATTTAACAGCAATTATTAGAAAGACATGGCATGATCAAATACAGCAAGTACTTTAAAGTGGACATGTGAATAATCGTGTGTGCATGAGAAGATGTATAAATGAAGAGGAAGCGAAGGAAGTTTGCCAGGACGGAGTGGTATGTCATTCAACCCTCTCTGCCTACCCCTTCGGATAAGGCGTGAGGGTAAGTAAGTTAGTTAACTGCAATTTAATTAAGTTAGAAATATGAAAACGGCATTTTTTTTAATTTAAAACAGCTCGCATTCGTTTGAACCACAAAAAGGTGAGTCTGTATAGGAAGCTACGTATGTGTTGAGGGTTGAATACGATAAAGAAAATATGTAATTTTATTTTGGTATCCATGAGTCTTATTTTTATATATATCCCTCGAGAATACAGAAAACGCTTTGAAATATTTCTTCTGATACATTATTCAATACGAGTGCTCTTCGTTATTGAATTTCCAAATAAATAAATAGGTAAAATATTTACTGAAGACGGGTATCAGTATACAAATGATAGGCTTACTAATTGTCTGCTTTATTTGATCTTCCTATCATAAGCATATTTGCTTTCAATACAAAAATTAAAATAAATTCCGTAGTAAACACAAATAATAGGTGGTAACTTGAAATAATAGGTGGTAGCTAAAAAGTGATACTTACCAATTTACTGAAACTTGCTAGAACCAACTTTGAAAATGGTAAAGGGTGGATAAATAATGTTTTAAGCGCAGAACTTTCTTCGATTGAATTGAATTTGTAATAAGTTTGCTCCATATTTTATTCTGTTATAGTATTAAAAATGAAAAACCATTAAATTTCGCGGAACATTCATTCATCATTTCGATCAATTACATAATAAGAGAGATATAATTATTTTTAACTTTGGTCGTATTGTGGTTCCTTAAAAATTTTACATAATAGTATTCATTCATTTATTTATTTATTTACGGCACTTGCCTTTTACAAAAATACACTTTAAATACGGCGAAATACATAAATTAAATATAAGTAAAGAATAGTCCTCTTGTGCTGAAATTGTAACAATTATTTTTGTACATTGGTAGAAAATAATATATCGAAGTATGCTTCAAACGAATACACAAGAATATATATAAATATAGTGAAATATATTATATGTTTACATTGAACAAATAAAAGTATTGGCAGGATTTTTTAACCCATTACAAAAATTAAAATTTAAAGAACTTTCTAAAAGGAAAAAAAGAAATAATAACAGTACAGGAAGTAAATTCCAATCAAAAATACGCGATAAATAAAATGCAACAATTCTTGAAATAAATTAACCAAGTTTTTTTTTTTTTTTTTTTTGTTCAAATCAAAAAACGATTTCTTTGGTTCTACGTGGTTTTATTAAGTTAGTGACAATTGTTTCGCCTTGTAAGGGCATTATCAAACTGTCAATGATAATGATAATGCCCTTACAAAGGCGAAACAATTGTCACTAACTTAATAAATAAATTAACCAAGTATTTATACACCTATGATATACCACGAATTTCATTCGATATAATTGTGGCGGGAAACAATGACGTCACGCGCACGAAGATGACGACTGGCAACGAACGCGTACGAAATGACGCGAAAAAAACGAGCATCGACAGAAACTTCCGGAGATCGTCGAGAATCCTTTCGGCCCCCTACGTGATCGCACGCGTATCTACGGAATATTATTCCCGCCAACTTTCGAGAATATTAAATCATTTTTATTTTAACCGTTTTCACCATTCTTTTTCATCCATATTGCAGTTAGTTAAGTTTTAGCATCAGTAGTTAGTTTTTGTGAATAAACGACCATTGTAAAAAACGTAAGTACCTGTTTCATTCTCTCTCTCTGTGCACCCACATAAAATCTGGTATACTCACGAAATGTACTGCTAAATTGGTAACCAACAAGGTGCCTAAATTGGTGACCCCGACGTTATATTTAAAAAGTGTTAGATTAGATTTAACTTTTATAAGACAATACGGACAACATTATTCATGTGTAAATTTGTATCGTAAAATACTTTAAATAATAATGTCATATAATATATATTATTTATTATGCTTGTAGGAGGAAACGTCTTATAAATTAAAAAGTTTTTAAAACAACTTTAGGGGTAAAATAAGAAGACGTGTGATCAGTAGTCTGTTGTTTATTGGTCGCGTCTAGTAGGGTGAGAGTTGTCCGATGACTGGTGGATAAGTCATCGTCGGTGTTGCGTCTGTCACTAGGTGTTGGAGTGGGATAGCCGAGGAGAGGGAGTTAAGGCTCTACCACACTAGCTCAGGCCCCGCTACACAATCATGTATTAACAAACCTAATTTTTATAGTTATACACCGTGTTTCACGATGAGACCGCGAAAATCCAGAAAGTGATTGTTCACGGTATTCTGAGAAAAAAATTTAAGTCAGTATTACACGCTTGAATTAATATATATATTTTTTAAGAAACTAGAATTGAGTTTTTAGAAAAACTTTATTAGGATTTTTTCTCTCAGAATATCATGAATAATCACCCTCCGGAGTATCGCGGTCTCACCGTGAAACACGGTGTATACCTGCGTATTATGTACACGAACCAAGAAAAACCGTAGTCTTATGGGGTTATATTATCATTATATTTATTAATTTACCCTTTATCGTATTTTATAATGAAAGTTCCCAAAATGAGATTATTAACTCATTGAAGTATGGAATAGTAATTATGTGAAATTAACAAATTACAAGAAGCATTTATAAGTTAAAATCTTATATCCATTCACAGTCCTTTGTTCTGACCCTTTATTAAGAAAAAAAAACTTTAATTACTCTAAGCTCGTAAGATTTAAAAAATCACCCAATTTTATACAAATTGGTTTTACAACCTTTCATTGACTGTCCTTGGATGTAGAAGTCAAGGAAGGCCGAGAAAGACATGGCATGATCAAGTAAAACAAGTGCTTGAAAGTGGGCATGTAAGAAGTCGGAATAATCGACGTGCGTGCATGAGAAGATGTATGAATGTGGAGGAAGCAAGAGAAGTATGCCAAGACAGAGTGGTGTGGCGTTCTATCCTCTCTGCCTACCCCTTCGGGGAAATGGCGTGATAGTTAGTTCATTTAAAAAAAGGACAAGTTTATATATTTGATATGGCATGGCATCACAAAGTTAAGTCCATTAACAGACTTATTTAAAACATTTAAAAGTTGTAGGTACATGTTTTTAAATTCAGAAAAATCGCCTAATTTTATATACCGTCACGAAACCCATTCACCGTCAGTTTTTTAACTCTTTATATCATCCCCCTCTCATCCCCCCACACAATCATCCCAAGACAGAAGCCATCAGTAAGACCATAAATCACTCTCCACTCTGGCATATGATGTCTACAAGATTTGGGTGGTGCGGACCATTCCTGCCCTGCCCAGCGTTTATCTCCGAATAATATCTAGCTTTACTATTCCAGAAGGCAAACTGCGGGAATCGCCTCTTTAGCATTTGAAAAATGTGAATAAATACAAGTGTAAATGTACCTGAATAGCTTATTTTTGAGATGCGACACGGGTTGGATTTTAACACAGCTAGTAACACATTTAGGAGCATAAATTTAAGCTATGTAAAATGGTATTTTTCATGTAAAAAATTAAAAAAAAAATTATAATTAATATAAAAATGTGGTTTTTATATTAATATTTTACTTGTGATGCCTTGGACTGAGACTTAAGCGTAAAACTGATCATCTTACCTAACTAACTTACTAACTAACCCTTACGCCATTTCCCCGTTGGGGTAGGCATTTCCCTTGCTTCCTCTCATACATCATGCACATACGCGGAATGGGGAGAGAGATTTCCCTTGCTTCCTCCATACATCTTTCATGCACATAACCGATTATTCCGACTTTCACGTGACCACTGTCAAGTACTTGTCGTTCTTGGTCATGCCATGTCTTTCTTGGCCTTCCGCAGCTTCTACATCCAGGCACACTTGCATTTAAACTTCTTTTAGCCGTTCTTTCATCACTCATTCGCTCCACATGACCAAACCATCGTAAAAGCTTTTTTTCTTAATGTTGTCGATAATGCTTATCTCAGCCTTGCACTCTGCTCTGATTTCGACTTTTATACACCTATCATACATAGTCTTACCACACATTCACCTGAGAGATCGCATTTCAACAGCATTCAGTCTACTTCCATCCTCTTTATCATCTTACCTCCGTGTAATAAATTCATTAATCCCCACTGCACTTTGTACCAACGCGGTGCTCTATGCACCATTAGGTGCGGATGAGGGAAAGCAGTAGTAGGTAGTAAAAGAATACAGTTTACTCAGTTTTTTTATGAATTTGATAGCACCATTATTTAAATAATACACAGGTACTTAATTACGTCATTTGTATTACTTTTAAAAGGCTATGTAATAATTGTTGTTCGTAAGCTCTTATAGTTTATAATTTTAACAATAACTTAATTTTTTAGAGATTTAATTTAATTTCTTTTGATCTATAACTTGATCACTACCAATTTCACGTAAACATTTTTTAAATAGGTACTTTTTTTAATGTTTGTTATATTTATTTTTGTATGTTTGTAAAGTCGGAATTATAAAATAATAAACTGAAGTTTATATTGACATTTGAAGAAACAAATATTTTTATAACAAATTTTCATGGATCTACAAACATAATTTACTTGCGTACACTCCATTAACTTGTAAACGTAAAACATTTAAATGACATACATAATTGTCTATTGAAGGAATATCAGTAAATCAAGATTTTTTGTGTTTTTTAATTAATTTTCGTGGTATTAGAAAAGAAAAATAATAAGTTGAGTTGATGCTGAAGATTGAATGCTAAATTAGACATTTTAAGTAAACTAATTTAATATTCTTTTCAAATGCTTTGATTTCAAAAAACAACACGATGATTACTTTTTCCTTCGTGTCAACCCTTTTCAGCCCAAAATGAGAGATAAATTCCCTAGTTTTTCGTATCCGGAGGCCTTAGAAGAAAAATCAAAAGTTTCAAAGAAAGATGTCTTGTTAAAGGGATGCAAATACAACCACAAAATATCGATGTGTTTTATATTTAAAAATATCAATATTTTTGAGAAAAATGACGAAAAGTAATCCAGTTAAAAAAATTAAAAAGGTCCCTAAATGATAAATACATATATTTTTTTTTAACTAGTCTGAATTGTTTTCTCGATCCCGTTGATAAAAAAGCGATGTCGGGCTGGGCCATATACACCGTGTCCCACGATGAGACCGCGAAACTCCGGAGGGTTATTGTTCATGGTATTCTGAGAAAAAAATTCTTATAAAGTTTTTTGGTCCGGGCATTTTTTAATAATTAATTAAAAAAAAGTATTAATAAAAAGCGACTATGTAATACTGGCTTCTGTTTGAAATGCTAGCGGTGGCGGGGTGGTGGTGGGCGGGGAGGAGGAGGGGGTCCGCTCTGGTCACCGAACGTCTTTGCCTTGTGCGGACATTCAAAATTCGAATTTCATATCTGAAATCGGTGCAGGTCACGTGGTGTTAGCCAGTTCAAAAATGGACGGTATTACACGCGTGAATTTTTATTCATATTTTAATCATTTTTTTAAGAAATTAGAATTGAGTTATTTGAAAAACTTTACTAAGATTTTTTTCTCAGAATATCATGAATAATCACCCTCTGGAGTTTCGCGGTCTCATCGTGGAAACGGTATTTTACGAATATCTCCCGACAATGTTTGTCTAATTTGCTAGGTATCAAGTTCCCGGCGTTCGTCCTTAAAAATGTGCAAGGGAACTTTGGCACATTTTGTATAATTTAAATGCTTCGTATGGTGAGCGAATATGGAATAATGGTGAGATGATGGTGATAGTAAAAATCTTTTTTATGTGTCTTCGAAACACTGACGCAAAAATAAATAAATTTTAATGTCGATTTTAATAAAACATCGATATTTTTTTCGATATATCGTGTGCATCTCTAGTTTTTGTGACCTTTTAGTTCTCATAAGTTTCTTCCTTTGCCGATAGAAAAGTTGTATTTAACTTGTTAGAAAAGCTTTAAATTTTTACGCGTTGCCTACCTAAAAACCCATCCGAAATTTTTGTTTGTAGAAAAATTAAATAAAGCGTGTACGATAAAAATACGACTGTATAATATTGTATTCTAAGACAAAATTTAGGTTCTTTAATTACTTTTTTCACTGCATTACAATAACGCATGTGTATTATGAATATAACAGCTGCAAGTTTGTATCAATAATTGCATCAATTTATATTTAATCCAATTTGCGTCAATAACGTTTGAAAAATTTAAAATGAATATTGTAACTCATTTAAAGAACATTCAATCAAGTTAATAATTCAAAACTTTATCAAATTTACGTAATACCTATCGGCGGACATTTTATATAATAAATAATTTTTCCAATTCAAAAAACGTTTCTTTAGAAAACTATAAAAAACGTAGTTGGATCTAAAAAGAGAGAAAATAAATCATTTACAATCTCAATTCCAGATTTCGTAAAGTGAAGTGTGATTTACGTAAGTTGGTCCTAAATAGTTTTATTTACGTTACGTAGATACGTGTCAAGCTTACGAATTGGATTTGGAATCTATAAAATTGTACTAGATATAGAGTTACTAATAATAATTTTTACTTATATTATAAAATTTATAATATCTTTTCAAGTTATATCGAACACAAATCTGTTGGATCCATTGCTCATTTAATACTGATAAATCAATCTACATAATGGCTCCAATGGATTTCTGGACCCAATAAACATAAAGATAGCAATTGTGGATGAACTAGTTGTGTTTTTGTCCTGACGAAGAGACGGGTTACGTCTCGAAACCGGTAAACAGAAAAGTCGGTGAGTGGTTTTATACAATTTTTTACTCATATAATATTAAAATGTTGGACCTCAAAGTTAATTCTTTTAAATATTAATAAGAATTTTATTTTTGTTAAAGAGATTTTTTCAAAAAATTGTAACTGGTAATTTTTTTTCTAGTTTTTTTATATACTGACTTGCTCGCGTCTAATTTATCAGGACTTTTAATACAACTATCCTTGAACATAACTTATAAGATTTTTTTAAATCAAGAACATCTTATTTAATTCGAGTAAGAGCGAAATCTGAGGGTATTTAAACTAGGCTACAAGACATGGGTCAAGTGAAATTAGGGTTGCCAGATGGCTTAAAGGAGGACATGTCCTCCTTTTCTATAAATTGTCCTCATATTCTCCCTTACCTACTATGTGTCCTTTTGGTCGGTGTCGGCTGGTGCCGGGCGACTGTCAAAAACAATGAATGTGACTATTTTATTCAGAACGTTATGAGAAAACTTGATTTTAAGTTTTAAAGGAGGCTGCATTGAAGTCATAAAAATAAAAAATTAATTCAGTTACGAAAATATTCCTATTTTTTTTCTGTTCATAGGTATGCTCTTATTGGTGAGAATGAATTGGTGGGTGGATAGTTGTTTTTTTTTCATTGTCCTCCTTTTTAGGGAAAATTCTTCGTTTTACTGATATTTGTCCTCCTTTTTCAATTTGACATCTGGCAACCCTAAGTTAGTTACTAACACGAAACAGCGATATAGCGCGTTGGATCCATTTTCATGTATGACGTCATTCGATACCAGCGCTCCATGCGCAATCCTTTCTGTCTAACCCATAGCTAAAGTAAAGCTCAATATAGCGGGAGATAATTCTTCTACTTCACGTTAAAACTTCGTTCGGTATATCGAATTTACTTCTAACACCAGTAGTGAGAAATACAAGGCTATATCTAGCACGGGAGAACTTTCTTATTGATAAGGGTAGTGTTCTTGTATCGGGAATGCGACCCTTTGGTCCAGGAAAAATATAAGGGCCGCAGGGTTCAAATAGGCACTGGTGTTTAGGAAAGGGTAGGCAGGTAGGATTTATTGACTCTTTGGGTATTTATTACCAAAAAGATGTTCAATTTACTACTAGATAGAGGACAGAAAATTGTGAGGATGCGCCTTTTTTCATATTATGTAATATGGATGTTTTACCGAAATGCCAACAAAATTTTTATTAAATTCACAAATCAGACTACTGCCGTTTCCATTTTATATCAATTTTATTTTTAAAAAAAAACCTTGGTTTTACATAAATGAATAGCTAATTGGTTATGTAGGTATGCAAATAAACAAATTTAAATATTTGGTGTAGCGGTTAGCGGGTGAAATTTTGACTAAAACATACACTTATAGATATTTATCTCTGTGTTACTTTTCCATGATATATGTGATACTTAAAACTGGACTAATCTTCTCGCTTTCTTGATATAAATTATCAAGATACGCTAAAATTGGTTTACAAAAATAGTTCTATTATTTATGTTTACAGTGTAAACTTTACACCATTATTTATAGCTACATTTAATACGTTTTTGCATATTATGACAGGGCATAAGCCCTGTAAACGCCTAGATATCTATATTCTCTTCCAAACTTCTCGTCTCTGTTGGATACAATCATTTAAAGTTTGTAAAGATTTTGTAGAAGATTTTGAATAAAATCATAAATGATTGTATCACGCTTATTAATTATCCGATTTACAAACAGTTTGCACAGATGGTTTTGTGATTCTTTGTTTAATTTTTTTTGTATTCACAGATAATTTTGGTTTGTTAGCCCATTGCAATATTTTTTGTGTTATATTTAAGAAAGCCTTCATTATCTTCTGTTGTGTTTTGTGACTTATATCGTTTCAATCTTATTCAGTTCTATCTCAACTTAATCAGATAAACCAAAACTTGCACATCTGGATTATTTATTTTATTCGTAGATTCATAACAACGTGATCTGTACGAAGAAATTGAACTGTGATACAATATGGTAGACTTAGGCCCGGTTGCAAAATTCTAGTCATGTTCATTTTATGTCGAAATTGGCTGCAAAAGAACGATTATTTGAACTTTTCTTGGTTCTACCGGCCCTTGGAGATTGTTCGTCCTTACAACAAGGTATTCGAACTTGTACATTGTCATTTTTTTCATGTTTCCTCACTGGGACATTAAGCACTATTGCATCATAATATCTCATTCTATCATTCAAAATATAAAAGTGTATAAAAGTCATTCCTCGGCGACCAATTTGATTATTTGAGTACTTATGAATCGCGGACTTCTATTCGTTTCTGAGAAAAATGTCGGTTTTATGTGTAATATATTTATTAGAATCCCGCAGAATTCTGTTCAGTAATGTATCGAGAGAGCGTTTTTTGCCAATACGTAAAAGAAGTTGGCTACCTGTGATGGTTGTTATTACTTACGTGAACAGCGTTGGGAACGAAAAAGGGAAAATACATTCCGTGACCTTTGGACCTCCATGAATAGGACAGACGTGACGTATAGATTTATTGCCGCCATTTTTTATGCCGTTTCTTCTTTCCCGCCACGACCATAGACAATGTTCCAGCGTATTTTCGCACTTTTCCGTGGAGTTGGCTTTCCCACGAGCCCTAATCCTAGATGTTTGCTCGGAAAAAATAGCTAAATCAAGAACACAATGGTAGTATTTTTTCTACAGAACGTTTTTTTATGAATTCATAACTTTACCTTAGATTTTTACTACTTTCAGTAAAATAAAGCTTACTTTTAATAAGGGGCGTCTCCATAAAAAAAATCTAAAAATATACGCTTCCTTGGGTTTATTTCATAGCACCACTTACTATCAAATTTCACCGTCTAAAGACTCCAGCACTTAGGCTAATACGTGGGAGGTAGATATCAAGTGATGACGTAGTGGGTAACTAGACACCTAATACACGGTAGTGAATGTCACTTCCCTGAAATTATTGTTCGAAGCAGTCTGTAGATATTTTTGCTCCACAAAAGGTAAAAATCCGATTAGATATCAATGGAGTGCTCCTACGCACCATCTGGTGGGGGTAGGGGAAAATAATAGTATTTTATACAAAATGTGTGACTACATTTAGAACATTATATCTACAATACGATAAATATTAAAGCGTCTATTCACAATCAAGGCTAGAGCTGGAATCCCGCTTGTAAATACCCAGCACACATGCGGAATGTAATCATTCCTACGTACTGCAATAATTCTCAATGTCTCTTTAGCGCCGCTACGAGCTTAGTATTTGTAGGAATTATCTCATGCGGAAACTGGCGAGCGTTACGTCATGCAATCGGGATATAAGTCATTCTGAGATTTCAATTCTGTATCTGGAGCAGTGGTATAGGGGTTTATTATGCACTAAAATGTCATTGTTAACAGCAATACGTAGGATTTCTACATAAACGTCATATTCTTGATTATAGTATATTTTAGAGTTGGGATTTAAATGTTTATCAGATTTTGAACGCTTCTTTAGTTAAATGTAAGCTTATTACTTTTCTTTTACTCAAACTAACTAACTTATCATCACGCCGTTTCTCCGAACGGGTAGGCAGAGAAATTCACGTCACACTACTCTGTCTTGAGATGCCTACAACTTTCAATTATTTCACATTCACAGTTCTTCTAATGCACGCAAGCCGATTATTCCGACTTTTCACATGTCCACTTTTACTTTATGTACTTCATTACGTCATATCTCTCTCAGTTAACTACCTACTCCTTTTTTTTCCTCATCCGCACCTAATAGTGCATAAGGCACTTCATTGGTACCCTAGATGTAGGGAATCTCAATAATTTATTACATGAAGGCAAGATGATTGGTTTTACGCTTCAGCGCCTGTCCTGCGAAATATTTTTATGTTAAAAAGTCCACATTGGAATAAATATTATTTAGGTAATATCAATATTCAACCCCATCAGGAATCAAACACACCACCTCATGCATGACAAAAAAAAATACGATGTACAAAATTAAAAAATGCTATCAGCTTATTGAAGCCATTTTATTAAACATATTTTAACTCCTTCGTGTCGCTAATGTGAATCAAAGATGAGGACGAAAATTTTTAAATTCAAGATTCTTAAAATTTACCGTGGCGTCTCTAAAAGATTCAAAAACAATTTAGAAGAGTCTTCTGAATATCAAACGTTTACTTTAGCACTTCAAGCTCTTCTATAAGTACTGTGATAAAATTTGTTGAAAACTAAAAATATTGTAGTCATTTTCGTTGAAGTAATATCACTTTATCAGAATTTCAAAGTTTCGCCCAAAGCTTAATTTTGCATAGTTCAAAAATTCTTTGTAGCGGTAAAATAATGTTGCGGAATGGTGTTTGTTCAAGAAAAATGACAAATTTAATAGGAGTAATCTGCTCGTAGTGTAGTAAGTAATTGAATTAAATCCATGGATGTTTTATCACCACCACGGAGGTATTAATACTAATAGTAACTTTATTCCATATATTTTTTTACCATGTTAGGAATAGAGAAATAAAATTATAAATTCAAAAATTACGGAGTGTCAACAACAACTTTCATTATCTAAAGGCAATAATATTCTGCGCTGGGCCATAATATACTACGAATATCAGCCCTGAAGATGTAGGTACACTGCAATTTGCTCGTTTCGTAATGTTTGTTAATATAAAATCAGGTGCTAAAATTACATTATACATAACAGAACGATTAGAATAATCGAGAAAAATACCAAAGGAATACATTGTCTTGTTTTGTATTTCAACATTTTCCTAAACATGTATAATTGATTGAAAATAATAGCCTGTTTGTAATAAGATTTTGATTCCACTAAGAGTAGGATAATAATACTATTATTAACAATATTATTTTAACCCTACTGTCTAACTTATTATAATATTAAATCAATCCCTATTTCTTAGAATTTGAAGTAAGCTTAACCCTGTAATTATAATTTCATGAATATATTTTCCGATAAGCCGCGATTTGGTAATATAATTTATTTACCTCACAAGAAATACGTGTTGGTTTATTACCATATTTTAACCGTGGATTTTCCATAAATCAAGAGGTCGTCTTTATTATCATATTTATTTCATAACCGTAGATATCTTTAAATTTATAAAAGAATGTGGGAGACTTTTTGGCGGCTTGTTTTTTAATAACAAATTATTTTCTATTATTTGCTGCCATCTTTGGTTAACCTGATAATTTTTTTTAAATGACAATAGAGTGGGCTTTCCTATATGTTTTTCCATGAAATCCGTGTATTTAAAAAAAAATCGGTCATGGCATTTCCTTGCAAAATAGTTTGAAGTAAATGTAATATTTTTTTCAAAGCTTTGTGGCGGTCATGAGTCCGAAATATTACTTTCATCGTTATTATCAACATCATCATATCATATCCGCTCCCTATCATATCGATCCCCAAGTCTACGTCTCGTAGCTCTGAAGCAAACTGCCGGCGAATTGTCAACAGTGGACGTCCAGGACGCCGAGAACCTGAAACCTTGTAAAATAGACAAGCATGGTAAGGGCTCTCGGGAGGCATACGTAGTATATGCCCTAGCCAGCCGAAACGCCCTCGCTGGATGGCAGTAGATACCAAGGGTCGCTGCGTCCGATGCCTCACTTCCGTGTTCCTTACAAAGTCAAACCACCGCACACTTAATATACTTCTAAGACATCTATTCGCAAAACTTAGAAGTCTGCTATTTTGGGCCCTGGCTACGTGCAATGATTCTCAGCCGTAGAGAAGAACAGGTGTGTTGCGATGTTATTACAGGCGGATTTTACCTTTAAAATTGCGTAAACAAGGTACATTTCATGTGTGTAGTTGTAACTTGTGTAGTTGTGTAGTTGTAATTTGAACGGGTGGTGGCCGAGTGGGTAGCGTCGCGGTCTCTGAGTCCAGAGATCGTCGGTTCGAATCCCCACTTCGACACGACTCGATTCCTATTTTCAAGCACAAGCCGCTTAGGTTTTATTGAAAATAGTATTTACAAATTGAAACATGTGCAAATATCATAAGATTGCATAGATTTCTTTTTGATAATTTTTTTTTTATTTTTTAAATACCTTGATTTTTTTTCATCAAAAAGGAATATGTGTAATCTTATGATATTTGCAAAAAGGTATATTAATTTTTAAATAATAGTAATGGATTCTATAAAATAGCAAACTGTTAAAGCTGCCAGTAACATTGGTTGAATAAGAAAACATCAACATTTTCAGCTCAAAATTTACAAGCTACCGTAACTTGTACCTCCTTACACTCCGGTAACTTCATCCTTAATTACGCCTTAACCCGTTCGACCCGGAGTTCCTCAGAATAGATTCAGGAACACAATCTTAAATATTATTTAACTAGTCAACCGTTAACCACTCCAAGAAACCCCATAAAGCTCTCCTCCCTAAACAAGGCCCGTCCTTCAGGTGTTAGAGGCTTACAGCAATAAGCTTTCATGCGAATGCTAATGTGTGTTTGTGTATGTATATATGATGTATATGTGAATGTGTTTCAGGGACCTATATTACAGATTCGGATTAAGCCTCCATTAGCATGACAACCAATTCGGTTTAAGAGGAATACAATATGTCTCGAATCCAGTGGTGTGGGGAAATAATAAATTTTATGTATTTCAGATAAAACAGTATTTACAAAATAATAAAATATTATTTTTAAATACCGTTGTGACCCCTAACTTTGCCTGGTATTTGACACATTTTACTAACGTGCTCTCAAATTGTGGAGGATAAAGATTACACTCAGTAAAAACCGTTTCAACTTATCTAAGGCTACAGCTAAAGAGCATCGACACTTAATAATAGTTAATAAAAACGAATGAAAAACGATGCAAGTGTAGTAGGCGAAGTTCGGGCATTGTTTCCTATCTTCGCCTGCATTGTGTTTAATGATATAGATATACATTATATATGTTCTTAAATGTCATTGTCAAAAATATTGAACAGCTTGTTAAATGAAATTGAACTTAATATATTATTGCTGTAGAGTCGATTTTTGAAAGAAAACGATGCAGGCGAAGTTTGGCACCAGTTTGAAGTTGTTTCCATACATTTGTTGAAATGCATACACAGAAAATGCGCTAACGTAAATAAAAATAGTGCAATTACTAATATACCTACACTACTTTGCTTTATATAAGATATACAATAGGCACATAAATAGCGTTCGAATAAAGTGACAACCCTAGAGGTAGGCGAAGATTGGTATCAACATGGCCACCACGGTTCCATAAGCGCTATATCTTTCGATTACTCTTTAAATACATAACTTATCATAAAAACAAATGCTTTGTCTGAAAGAGGGATAAAAATTGATCTTCATCCACTAAAAAGTTCAGCCTTACCTGCTGTCTGTAATCCACACAAATCAAAGTTTCTTCCGTGTTGTAATCTAAGTTGCATTCCATTCATCGAAAAAATGCGTTGTGTCAAATGCGAAGTGAAGTTAGTAACGTTTTGATCGTTAAAATGTTGCCAGGACTAGACATTGGTTTTAACTTGGAAGTTTTATGCATAGGTAGTCATATAAATTTGAAGTAAATTTAAATTTTCTTTAAAATAGGCGAAGTTAGTGTTTACAGGCGAAGTTAGGGGTCACGACCGGTACTTATGGCATTAATAAACTATTTGAAAAAAATATCCCAATAGATTATTTGCCAATGGTAAAAGACGCGAACATTAGTTGTACGAGAAGAATGAGGGCTCCCATTTTCTTCAGTATTTTTTGTCCTGCATTAAATTGAATTTTGCCAAGGAGATTAATTGAATATACAAAGCTGTACAGTGCTTTATCAGAGATTGAGAGGTTGGTCATAGTTTGGGTGTGATCGAGAAATTCGAGATTCGTACGCAAGGTATTTTACTTTTTTTTTTAAGGCGAATCAATTGAGATTAGCTGAATTTGATATTGTGGACTCCATATGCACGAGGCAAACTCAAGATTGCTGCACATCAAATTTTCATATAGACAAACAAAAGTCACTGGTTTTTTAAAGGGCTCGGATTACTATGTAACTTTGTATCAAAATGAACTCCGAGAACTTTGATACATCAACTTTACTCAATGGTTCATTGCCAATAGTAGAGTCAAATATCATAGCACTTATTTTGCGATTAAAACAAATAGAATAACAATTTATATAAGAAACATTTAACTAAAAAAATCTAGCTACGCCCCTGTATTAAAAGTCAATCCAGACTACTGCGGCTGAAGTGTCACCTATAAGGGGCGGCCCTCCGTCAATCCGATCCAGGGCTCTCGGCAGGGGCAGACCGGGACAATTATTGTCCTATTTACCGGCTGCCAGGGCAGGATTCACCGCTACCATATTTTCCTACCTGACACTGAAGGGTTGAGAGGCACGCTATTGAATATTTAAGCTGTGAAACGGTTGGCAGGACCAATAAGTTAGGAAAATTTATTTTTAGATTGATTTTATCGATTTGGATACCTATTCATATATTTATTCCATTATTTTACTCGAATTAATTACTACAAGATTTTGAAATGTACATTTATTTTAACAAATACTGGTTGCAACATTTACCTTTTTTAAGTAATACTAGATAATGGTAATAAATTGTGGTCATGGAACCTTAAATTAGATTTGGGTATAATTCTTGAGGCTTTAAATGGAATAAAGTTATTCAGAAACATCTGAAGAGAGTTTTTCTAACTCCCTCTCGTTAGGAATATAGGTAGTCAACCCCTTGTTACTAAATGCAGCCTCAGAATAGAACTTTTGGTCTTTAATATGAAGCATAATTAGAGAAATGGGCAGTCGGAATGTGCCGGCTATTCGGAACTCACGTATTCCGACGGCCATGATAAATTTCTATGTCGTGTTCGGTCCCTTGAAAGACACAAAACAAATACATTATTCATGACGAGAAACAGCCGCGGTATATACTTTTGACCACATCTCCTCTGTCCCGAGAATAAACTCAGTAACGTAAAATGCGAAAATATCAAATTAGAAACATTGATTTTCCTTTGTAGGAGTACAGATATAAGGCAAATATCATCAAATATCTTGGCATTCATACTTTAAAATGTACAATTCATTTTTTTAATTTTAGTTACAGTGTTTATAATATTTGGAAAAATAGATGAATAAGATTGATCCAATATTCTACTACAGTAATTTGTTTTATTGGCGTTACTAATTATTAAATAGCTCAGTTCATTTTTAATCCGTTAAAATAATGTCTGTACTGTTTTTAAAGCAACATTATCATTATTCAAAAAATACAGCCATTTTTTGTTTATACATGTACTTTTTTTAACCAGTTTATTTTTTACTTTTAATCAGCTGATCTTACTTATAAATACAAGTACATAAAGAAAGAAATAAAAAATATTTATAAATAGTTTTAGTGAATAATGTGGGTTAGCGTATTTATACCCAAGGTAGTCGTTCTGTCCACTAATAACAGCCCTTTTCCCAAGCTATGTCTGGGGTTACATGCTCGGTACAAAGTGGATGAACATGAAAAGGCTATATAAACAGACAATTAATGCTAAAGGGTTAATTGAAAAATGTTCTGTGGTGGATATTATGGTTTTATAATACATTTTAAAACACTTTTTCTATGAATATATCTAATCTCATTATTGTGAACGTGACGCTCTCTCTTTTTTTTCGTTCTTTTGCTACTACCTACCTATTCCTGTGTAGATAACGTGGACATCACTACACTTTGAGTTCTTTGTGGGTTGCACAGTTTAAGCGCTCCTGCAAGATGTCGGACACACCACAAAGAAAGCTTGCAATAGCCAACACTCGCGCCTTTTTCCATATCAATCCTGCAACCCGCATGAGTCAGTTCCACTAAATACATCCTAAAGATTGTTTTCTATGTTACATTGTTACATTTCAACATTTTGGGTCGTGTTCAAATACTTGCACACAAATCTGGATTTTATCCCAAGACTAGGTATAATTTTTTCAAATTCTGGAATATGGATGGAATATTTTAAAAAATTCTACCGCGTCTCTGTAGGGATATAAAAATTAAAAATTGTTACATTTCACTATTTTTAACAATTCAAATTTTGTAAAGGGGGGTAAAATCCATCGTCCATACGCTCAGTAGCTGCAAGACAAGAATCTATCTCCCTGCGAAGTTATATCCCTTTACACACAATCCATCACATTATAAGTAATCTATGTGTGTAAATTAACAGCAAAATATTTTTTATATTTTGTATTAAAATCTGTTTAAACTAAAAAAAATCACAACCATCCATGCGCTTGGTAGCTGCAAGACGTGTTGTGATCTAGCCTTTTTATTGTACAGCGCTTGATGCGATTTCTTGCAAAAACAGCGTTCTATAAACCATCCAGAAATAAATATATAAATAAATGTATGAAAAGCTCATTGGGCTGCAATGCATGGGTCACGGGTTTATTTCCCATCGGAGTCAATATAAAACATTTATTTGGATGTGGTTTCTTACGTTAAAATATTAAGTATGTGAGACTTGTACTGGCGCTGAAGCGTAAAACTGATCGTCTAGTCTACACATAACCAATGATCAAGATTCACCGCATTTGGTGTAACAATAGGGTTGTTCCCGATAGCATGAATATCCTTTAAAACGTTATAAATATTTAAAGTATATTTTTACAATTCCAACGATATAAAACACAATGATCAAAAATGTTGTTTTCATTTATAAATTTATGTTTTAAAAACACGAAATTACGAGTGACTTTTAACGCCCGTTATTGGCTAATGACGTCATACCCGTCCATTATAAAAGGCGGGAAATTCATTACGAAGTGAGCGCTCATATTGACGTGACGTCACACCGCATCCGCGCCAAATGGAGGATTTTGCGAGCGATTTGTAAAAGCGCTATTTCAAACCGCGCTAGAAAATTCATATGACATCGTAAAAATTTCTTAAAAATTCCCTTGATATTGTTATTTTTCAATCAATTTTTTGAAATAAAAAATAGAAAATCGGAAAGAACCCAATTCAGTACTCTGTTCACCAAAAGTTGCAGATAAGGGAAAGTAGTCATAATATACCAGGATGATGGTAGCCCGCAGACGAGGCGTAGGCAAGCGCCCTTGTGGTATATTTATACGAAAACGGCGCCATATAAATTATCCATAATACTTATAATAAGAAGAAGATGCAGCCTGGGTAGGAGCTCTCCTGAGGCATCCGTAGTACATGCCCAAACTAGGTTCACCGCCGCACTTTTACAATGGTTATTGAAGGTTGCTGCGTCCATTCCCCAGGTTATGAAATCAAACCACCTAATGCCGAATATTTTTTTAAAAGCTCTATTAGCAAAGCTCAGCACCATTGAGTTGTGTGCTTCATACCCAAAATTCACATCCTTTGATAGAATGTACTTTTAAACATATTACGCATAACATATTTGATTAAATTATTGAATACATCAGAAAATTAAATTTGATTAAATAAAACCTTGATTTTATTACCTAATTTATTTTCTAAAAATGAGGCAGATGCCGTTCTAAAAAAATTGAATGAAAAAAATGAATAAGAAATACTTCAAGCTCCAGGGTTTAAAAACGTTTTCGATGCCTCCGTTTAAACAATTTTTTTTTTTTGTTAGGATAAGAAAAGTTAGGAAACGAAAGTGTTAATGCTAGAAATGCTTATAAGATTGGTAACGCCGCGCTGGGTTTTAGTTTTACATACACGCAAATTATTATTTTATTTTATTATATTTATTCCCCCCGGATCGCTACCTCAAAAGCTTCCCGCGTCAGTAGTCGTAATTAGACCTACCGCACCGCATCGAAGAACCTCGCTTCGTCTCGAGTAATTATACCCTCGCCGTGTCTTGAAGAAGTACTTTTTCCTGCCTGTAAAGTGTCGTGTGGCGACCAAAAGAGTCCAGCCACAAAGGGTATTTCACTAGAAACCACTAGTAAAATTACCATTCTTTTCAAATGCTATATGTACCTATGTCAGCCACTGAAAGGTGAAGGGGGTAAAAAATTACAATGTATTTATTTTGTTAAAAGTAATTAACACCTATTGTTTAAAAGAAACAATTAATTCCCTCTCCTGAAAAATGCACTTTTTTGACATGGGCACTTCTAGCATTATCCTCTAGAAATAATATTAGTCTATGTTAATTATATAGTACTAAATCAATATAATAATAAATGATAAAAAAATACAAAAATTAAATATTTGAATAAACCTACTTTTATTTAATTTGATAGACCAACAGAATCCAATAACATTATAAGTATATATATATATTAAGTATATTTGTGTATAACATTATAAGTATATATACTTACATTATAAGTGTTCATTGAAAAAATGCTCGAATTGGTTTGAGCAGAATGATCTTTAACAATAACAAAAATTGAAACATACCTAGGTTTTATTATGGAAATAAAAATTCAAAGATAATAAGACGAACATTACATTAAATCGCATTTGTATTTTTTAAGTCTCTACTTTATAAATGTATTGGAGAAAAATCTTTTAAGCACTTTGTAAACTTCGAAATATGTTTAACTTAGATAATTTTCAATATTTCTTTTGAATTTTATCGTCAATGTAACAATCGAGTTTTAGAACAACGTAGCCGCTTTAGAAAGAATATTTCATGAAAATAGAATTAAATAGGCAGACGAAGGTCGGAGGTTGATGAACTACCTAAAATGAGGTTAAACGCTTCTTATAGGCAGTAAAATAATAATTTCAGCTGAAAGCGGTGAAAAATTTGTTTTCAGGAAACTGGTTTCATGATAATATACATTAGTTTGGAAATAAGTGTAGTTCATTCGCAAATTACAGCGTGTCTTAGGACCGGCAAAATATATGAATCTTTTACATTAAAAACCTGCTATCTCTACACTAAAAATATTAATTTGGATTTTTTTAAAAATATAATTGCAATTTGATGACGAGTATTAAGGTAACTTATATTTTTTATCATTGAATTATATAATTTAACTTTATATAAATAAAGCCTCTTATCAGAACGAACTTAAAAAAATTATGTTTTAAGTAATAAGTAGAAGTAATTTACTATTTAATAGATTTTTTTTATTCTCTTGCTTTTTTCGTATTGTTTTTTGTACATTATATATGTTTTGCATGTTTTGCCTACTAGGCTGGTTTAATTTTCTTGAATGCGTGATGCATGTCTTGTGACGAAACGTGACGGATGAAACATTTTCACAACGTTTCAAAAAATACTTAAATACGTATATATTATTGTTATTGTCAAGTGGATAGAGTCGCGGACTCCGAAAAAGAATTTCTAGGTTCAAACTCCAATCCGCCATCCCAAATCTTCTTTCTAAAACAGTTTCATCTTTATGACTTATTGAAAGCATTACCGAAATAAATATATTAATTTTTTAAGCTTAAAGTAATTGCAGGCATAATAGGAGGCAGAGATGACAGAACGCCATACCACTTTAATCTTGTACACTTATTTTATTTTATTTTTTTAACCACTTCAACAGGTAAGGAGGCCCAATTAGAGGGGAACAACGTCACCAGGCTTGAGAAAAAAGTCACTTTAAATTTTCGTGCTCTCATCGGGAATCGAAACAGTCGCCAATTATTCCAAATTTCACATGACCAATTGTAAGTAGGTATATGTATCTTTTATTGACGTGATTAACGTCTAATAATCGATGAACGGCAGCTGCTCACACGAATAATAAGCATGACATTATTTGACACGTTCCGCCTGAGCCGAGTGTGCAAGCGAGTCGAGAGCGCGGAACAAGCGATAGAGAGGCACGATCGGCCTAAGCGTTCGGTTTATGACGCATCTATCTACACTTTCACTCCATAATCCTATCTCTTAACAAAATTAACACTGGTTGGAGGATATTAAATCATCCATATTATCATATGATTATACAAAGTTGTAAATAAATTGTTAAATAGCACATTGTTTACGGGTTTTGTATTTATGTGTATTATTTGTAGTAAACACATTATTTGAATTAACGAGTGCAAAATAAAATGATATTTATGGAAGATAATTTTAATTGTACAATTTTAACTCCTGCCTTTGTTTTATACAAATTATAATGATTATTTCAGTAATAATTAATTTCAATACAATTCATTAAAATGCTGTCTTTCATCAATGTTTTTATTATGACGTTATATGTTAATTAGTATCGTCCGTAAAACCCGACATCTACTAGATCACACATAATGTTTTTTTTTAAATATTTTATTTTCATGTGTGTGGATATGGCAATTTTAAATTTGGTATGGGGGAAATTCCCCAAAAAACCTTCGTATCGGGGGTTTGTTTTTTTTTTTGGGTTTT
>JAGVSP010001195.1:0-47904 GCA_022494985.1 Micrasema minimum
ACTTTACATTTAGTTCATTTATCTTTCTCTTTTGCCACGTGCACACTGTATGACTTTCACAGTATACCCACAAACAGGCTATGCCTCGGTGGGATTTTTTGTTCATATATATATTTTTTTTTATTGTACATATATGTGTTTAAATGTATATCCATGTAAACAAAAATTTTCTTTTGAAATAAATAAAAAAAAAAAAAAAAAAAAAAAAAAAAAAAAAAATCTTATTTCATCCGGAATTTCCTCATACATTTTAATGCCCTTATACATTAGACAATTCTGTGATGTAATTTCTTTTATAATCTTATATTTTTTGAACCTCTTGTTGCATATATTTTATGAAAAAAGTCATTGTTTTTTAATTTGTTTTGTAAATATCTTGGAATTATCCCTTTAACAATTTTGTTAATTTCATTGGCTACATTATATTAATTATTTGGTCTACTGACATTATATTCAAAAGAGCAATCATTTTTTTAAAGTTTCTTTGTTATTTTGTCGATTTTTTGTTGTTACGACCTAGGTTATAGTAAATTAACCGTGTTTCTAACTGATAAACCCCTTTTTAACGGGGTTTTTTATTTTAAATAAAGCACTGAAAAACGTGAAAAGTCTATATTTTATCGAAACCAGCACATGAGAATATTTAGACCAATTATTGTCGCTTTCGGTACTTTGCGCCCCAGTTCCTACGAGTATATATTATGTATGTATGTATGACTCATTTCAGTATAACGTTTATGTTTGGTGTTTACAGCTCAACACATTGCAAGCGAAATGGAGGAGCGCCAATTTCCCAATGCACTAGTCTGGGTAATTTTATTATTTACCAATGTAGGCCACTCACAACAATAATGGTTGTTCAGTTCGTCCTACATGTTGTGTAGAGATCTTAGAGTAATGACGCGCAGGCTATAGAGGGGCCCTAACGGTCAAAAACCATTCTATGATTGTCAAACACGAAGTTGGCTATAGTTTGCAGCAAAACAAATGCCAATGTTTTACAAATGCCTAATGCGGCCTTGGCATATCGACAGTAATCAACTGTCACTATCAACAGTAAACATACTTAACTAACTAACTAACTAACCATCACGCCATTTCCCCGAAGGGGTAGGCAGAGAGGATAGAACGCCACACCACTCTGTCCTGGCACACTTCTCTTGCTTCCTCCACATTCATACATCTCCTCATGCACGCACGTCGATTATTCCGACTTCTTACATGCCCACTTTCAAGCACTTGTTTTACTTGATCATGCCATGTCTTTCTCGGCCTTCCTCGACTTCTACATCCAGGCACAGTCGCATCATATATTTTTTTAGATGTTCTTTCATCATCCATTCGCTCTACATGACCGAACCAACGTAAAAGACCTTTCTTAATTTTGTCGATAATGCTTATCTCAGCTTCTGCTCTAATTTCAACATTAGTGCACCTAAGTATACATAGTTTTACCACACATTCGCCTGAGAGATCGCATTTCAACTGCATTCAATTTACTTTCATCCTTATTTTTCCAACTCCATGCTTCGCTTCCATACATAAGGGTTGGTACCAGAACTCCATTGTGCACTGCCAATTTAGCCTCTTTTGATAAGCACTTATTAGATACTACCGACTTTAAGGCACCATTAATTCTGTTACCGGCACTAACCCTCCTTTCAATGTCCTTGTCCATATTTCCATCCCTAGTGAACATGCTTCCCAGATATACAAATTCTTCCACTTGTTTCAAGCTATCGCCATTTACTACGATCTTACACTTAGTCATATTCACATTTCTTTCAAAAACCATCACATTCGACTTTTCCACATTCATTAATAGATCACTCTCCTTGCACACATCGTAAACCTTTGTAACCAAGGACTGCAATTCTTCTTCGCTCTCAGCAAGAAGCACTGCGTCATCGGCGTACAAAAGGCAACTAACAATCATACCACTCATTCTCGCGCCCACGCCCATATTTTTCAACTCTTTCATACATTTATCCATGTATATGTTAAACAACCATGGTGACATCACACATCCCTGTTTGACTCCTTTAGGGATGTCAAACCACGACGTGAATGACCCATTTACCCTTACACACGCTACACTGTCTTTGTACAAGGAAGCAATAGCGCGGACAAGGTTATCGTTCACTCCATACTCAGATAAGGCCATCCATAGCTTATTCCTATCAACACGACGATCAAATGCTTTTTGCAAGTCAACAAAAGCGCAGAAAAGCTTCCGGTTTTTTGCCAAAAACTTCTCCGACAAATTGCGTAACGCAAATATTTGATCCATACATCCTCTGCCATTCATAAATCCACTCTGAACATCCCATATTTTATCCTTAGTCACATTTCTTACTCTCTCAATCAATATTCTTCCATACATTTTGCCAACAGCGCTTAAAAGACTGATAGCTCTGTAATTCCCGCACTCAAACTTGGAACCCTTTCCCTTGTATAAAGGCATAACCACAGCTCTCCTCCAATCAAGTGGAGTGCTGTGCTCCCTTAGACACAAGTTAAAAAGTTTATGTAGCCATGTGAGAATTATTTTGCCACCCGACTTAATGAACTCTGCTGCAACACTATCATAGCCTTGCGCTTTACCATTCCGCATACATTTGACAGCACTGATAATTTCTTTCATACTAATCGGGCTTTCTTCGTCATTTGCATTCAAACATGGCTCAGGTAATGTTGATACACCGCCCGAGTTACCAGTGTGTGATTCGTACACTTCCTCAAAGTTTTCCTTCCATCTGTCTTTTATACCAATCTCACTTGTTATCATTTTTCCATCCTTAGCCTTAACAACTGTCATACGTTTACTTTCACTACTATTTCGCGAGTTTTTCACCGCTTTCCAGAAAACTTTAATATTTTCGTGGAAATTATGGCTCATTTTCATTCCTTCCTCTTCATTCAATTTTCTCTTTCGTTCACGCACACCCTGTTTGACCTTCTTCTTACATTCACTATACACACTTTTGGCAAAAACATATTCACTCGTATTCCGTTTATTGACAGCAAGCAAATTTATCCACGCATCCTTCTTTTCTTTTACGAGTTTTTTGACTTCGTCGTCCCACCACGCGTCACCATTCTTTCTCCCTATCGTTGTCACACCGCACACTTCTTTCGCCGCCTCACACATACTTGATTCAAACATTCCCACATATCATTTATACTCAAACATTCTACGTCTTCCTCGTTCAGTCTACGACTCACCGATCTTTCAAAATTATGTCTTATGTCAGTATTTTGCAGTTTTTCAACTTTGACCCTAGATGGAGCCTGCACTTTGCGTGTTTTGGACCGCCATCCCTTAAACAGAATCACCCTTGATACCACCAAGAAGTGATCTGATTCCATCTCAGCCCCTCTGTACACACGGGTGTCAGCAGTTACAGACTTCAATCCAGAGTCAATGATGACATAGTCGATAATGGATCTTTCATTACCTCTCTCCCATGTATACTGGTGGATTCCCTTATGGTCGAAGAACGTATTCGATACAAAGAGATTCCATTCCAGGCATACCTCAATCAGTCTTCTTCCATTATCATTCACTCTTACATCTCCAAACATACCTAGGGCTGACTCTAGCCCCTCTCTTCTTACTCCCACCCATCCATTTAGGTCTCCAGCCAGAATTATTCTTTCGTTCTCTCTTTTTTTCCATTCATTACATTCATAAGGCTCGTCCAAAACTCATCCTTCTCGGACTCGCAGTCGGAGTTAACAGGAGCATATCCTATGATTACAAGTAATCTAGTTAGTCCGACTTTGAATCTGACACACATGAGTCTCTCATTTACAAATTCATATTCTTTCATACACTCTATCATTCTTGGCGATAGGAACGCGGCTACGCCCCGGCACGCTCTGTCCGTCTCTGGGAGGCCGGCCAGAGAACCAGAGTATCACCGTGCTCCATCGAACCACTCCCTTTCTTCCAGGTCTCAGTCACACACAACAGGTCCAGGCATTTCTTCTCCATTACTTCACAAAGTTCATTCATCTTATCTGACATACGTCCCCTTACATTCCATGTGGCAATTCTGCATTCTTGCGAATTCCTCCTCTGTGCGCCACCATTCCGGGAGAACTGACCTGATGGGTTGCGGGCCTCATCGAGGTATGTTGGCATTCTCCCGTATTCGTACCGCTAAGACTTTTAACATACTTTAATTTACAAATTGATCACCTAAATTAAGAAAAAACTGGTAATAATGTCAATATGTTGATAAAAGGAAAGTTTTTTATACAAATAATACCCATGTTAGGACAATATATGCCAAAATTAATGTAAATCAAAATAATTATTTGTCAAAATCAATTACCTGTGAAATGTGACTCCTTTAACACCTTTGACACTCCTACTGCTACAACCAAGCATACTACAATTCACCATTGCCGTTTTTGATGATTAAAATCAGGAAGTATCCACGTTATTTACTAGCAAAGCGACGAAAGTGACCGTTACGCGTCTGTTGTCAAACGAATAATAATGGCCGCTAGCAGAGTGAAGTTGTCGCTAACCAAAAATTTGCAACGCTTCCGCTCTATGGGAAACGGCGAAAGGGCCTCTCTATAGCCTGCGCGTCTTTACTCTAAGGTAAAGATACTCTCTGTAATCAGGGTCTTATACTCGTACATGATCTCCGAGACGAATTTTCTCCATCTCTTTCCTCGACTCTTAGCCTCCGTTTAAGGCTGCACCTAAAGCCAGTGTTTGACGTTGGATTCAGGCGTCAGTCGTTGTTGTGAATGTCATTCCGGATTTATTGACAGCCTCAAACTTGAAAAAAGACCACATTTAGGTACCTACTTCAAACAATGTTTAAAAATGTATGAATTTTATGGGGAAAAAAGTAACGGGAAACACTCGTTTTGTTATTTTTTCAAGTATCATGATAGCTAAAAGTGGCAGCAAAGTAAAATAATGAGGTGGTGAATTTCATGGTAACTGATGCAACATTTGGAAGAAAAACATTTCTTTTAACTAAATTATAAATAAGTAAAATGGCTTATGAAGTAGTTTAAAAAATTATTTTATAGAGGCAAACTGGCATATAAATTAATGTGTAGTGAATTAAAATTGTGAGGTTTCACTGCTGATTGTTGAAAAAAAAAGTTGTAGTAACTGATGCAACATGAAATGGACATACTTATTGAGAATGTCTATGCAGACTGAAAAATCTGTGAGTTATGAACTTTCTACATTGAAATTTTTATGTCAATGGTAAAAATAGTATACATTAAAAAAAATATTTTCACTATTCATTTCTATTGTTTTAATTACCTATATACACACAATGAAATAAATAATATTTAATAAAATAAACATAACTGACGCAAACACAAATATGAAAACAAAAGTAGGTTCACAGAAGCTATTCAACTGATGGTGGCCATCTTGCTTCTTCTAATGCAGTTTTCTCTCACCAGGGGGCAGGAATGTCCATAAAGTTGAGTCGATAAACAACTTCAATATCCCAACAAACAACAAGATAATTTTATTTAAAAAAAAAATATTTTATTTTTTTGCTGGTTTTGTCCACTTTTACATGGAATTCACCAGGTATTAAAAAACACACCAAATCCTAGGGAATGAGCGTTCCAGTATTTATTTATCGTATTTTCCCGTAAAAAAAACCTCTATTTTCCGTCCACATTTAGTGAGCGCTGCTATATTGGTCCATGTTATGAGTATGGGGCAAAACGCGAATCGCAAATCGCTTTTAAAAGAGAATTCATAAACCATAAAAAATTGATGTGAAATGTGCAAAAATGTAGAGAACGGGGGAAAAAAATTATCTGTCCAAACTTTATGGTTGAGGCCTGGTCATGAGTTTCATTGAGCAGTTTAGTCGGCCGTGGGAGTACCGGAATGGATAAACTAAGGACCAGAGACTCTAGTAGTATGGCCGGAGTGCAGCTTCATTCATGACCGTTGGTGCAGGTCCGCCCACGCCAGCCAACCATTTATTAAAGGCTGCCTTAGCTGTCATTAGTACCTTACTTCGTATAGCCAAGTTATAGCGAAACCACTTCACGTTTTATTGTTCGGCTATTCTTAATTAAGCTTGGACGTAGCATCATTGACGTCCCTAACAACTTTTGCTACTTGATTTAAACAATCTAAAGACTTATTTTAACAGATAAACTTAAATCTAAAGAGATAAACTTATCCTATTTCTGTATCAATAATGTTTTGTTAAAACAATTTGACATCTCAACAGAGACGAGAAGTTCGGAAGGGAATATGGATATCTAGGCGTTTACAGGCCTTATGACCTGTCATTGGCTGGGTTCAGTGGCCACTCGATGTATTCCAAACTTCTCGTCTCTGTTGAGATGTCAAATTGTAATTATTAGCCCGTAATGGGTGAAATCCAGTTTTTGTCTACAAGTATTTAGACACACTCAAAATGTTGTTTATAAAAATTAGCAGGTAAAAGTTATAAGCATAACAAATCGAAGATTCATCTTCAGGCGTTTCTTAGTAGGTGATATAATTCGGTAAGAATCTCACTTGCAATCATAAAGGTTTCTGCTAAAATGCTTAGCAATTTTCTCAATGGATGACAGAGAGTGTTCACATGTGAAGCGTCGCGCCATTTTGTTGTATATTGGCAGATATGGATATCAAATACTAGGTGAAATGGGGAATGTTGTAATACATCAAGTGGCCACTTAACCCAGCCAATGACAGGTCATAAGCCCTGTAAACGCCTAGATATCCATATTCCCTTCCAAACTTCTCGTCTCCGTTGAGATGTCAAATTGTAATTATTAGCCCGTAATGGGTGAAATCCAGTTTTGTCTGCAAGTATTTGGACACACTCAAAATGTTGTTTTGTAAAAACGATTACCTATTTCATCATCTAAATTTTAAATACAACATTTTATAATATATTACTATTTTTAACTACTACTAGGTACTACTCTTCCTTCCCCACCAAATGGTGCATAGGGCACTGAATTGTCCACCAAGTATTTTCAACAGTTATCTCGATTTTTCCAATAAGTTGACGAGCATTTCCGCATCGTAAGTTTATTTTCTTGAATAAGTTACCCATCTACTCGTTTAAATTATATTTTTCATGAAAGGTTGAAGACTGTAAACCTCGTTGTCTGCATTTTATTATTCCAATGAATTGCATCGTTGTTTGATGAGAGTAATAATTTATTGATTGAATCTGCAATTCACACCAGACCATTAATCTTGGCCGGTAGTACATGAGCTTATTTATATTATATATTTATTATACATATTGTAGTATGTTTATTCACAGACACGTTTATTTACTGCGTCTTCATTACCACGTCTTGTCAATAAAAGCCAATATTATAATAATATTTAAACTTGCTTTATTACCGAAGTAAATAAACTTTTTCAATCCTTTATGTGAAATCGCATTTGTTTAAGTAGCTGTTAGTACAAATAGCTTCATAAAATTTTACTAAGTTATTTAAGACGCGAGTTTTAGGAGGTTCGATCCCCGTCAACTTCACAAAAAAATATACGTAATATGCACTTTATGGTTTATTACATAATATCCTCACTATTACACTTTATTACTCACTCGGAAATGTAATTAAGAATCCTTTGAATTTGTTTGAAGGAAGAATCTCTGTATTTCTAAGCTTTCAGATATGCATACTTTTGTGAAGAAGTACCTACCTTCGAGATAGATATTTTCTGATAGTGTTCGTAATTAATTAATGATACTAGTAATTTTTAAATCGAAATAATTTCATCTTGTAATTTGGTTGTCTCTAAAGGTGAATAAATTCAATCATTTGGTTTCCTCTAAAAGTGAATAAATTCAATTTAAAAGATCAATTAATTTAGTTAGTGATAATTAAATAATATTTAACGGCATAGTTCAATTTGTTAATAAATTTTAAGAGAATGAAAATAAGTGTTGAATCCTGAGAAGGTAAAGATTCTTTATTTATTAATCTGCATTTTTGAAATTATTAAAATATAATAATTTATATTGGAATAAGGGTTACATTCTTGGGAAGGTTTGAATCCTGTTCCTTGAGCACTAAAGTAAAGCTCGTTCTCACTCAACTACAAAAATCTGTTCAGACATAAAGCGCAAGCGCGCGGTTTCCTTAGCTATGGCTGATAACAAATACATTTGTTTTATTTTTCAATTTGATTGACTTGTGATTATCAACACAGATTTATAAAATAACCTTGGAAATACTCCTACACTATTGGTTCTCTCTCCCTTCTTACCCCTACAACTGGTTCTCACTCCTTACCCCTACACTTAAATGTCGCATCTATACATTCTCAACAATTGGGTTCTTTCCGATTTTCTATTTTTTTATTTAAAAAAATTGATTGAAAAATAACAATATCAAGGGAGTTTTTTTTTTAAATTTTTACGATGTCATATGAATTTTCTAGCGCGGTTTGAAATAGCGCTTTTTCAATCGCTCGCAAAATCCTCCATTTGGCGCGCATGGGGCGTGACGTCACATCAATATGGGCGCTGACTTCGTAATGAATTTCCCGCCTTTCATAATGAACGGGTATGACGTCATTAGCCAATAACGGGCGTTAAAAGTCACTCGTAATTTCGTGTTTTTAAAACATAAATTTATAAATGAAAACAACATTTTTGATCATTGTGTTTTATATCGTTGGAATTGTAAAAATATACTTTAAATATTTATAACGTTTTCAAGGATATTCATGCTATCAGGAACAACCCAGTTGGAACAGGACTCTACTTTACTAAAAATGTGTAATAAAATAAGCGAATTATGATCTGAATAATGTGTGTGACTCCATTTCCAATCCAACAAACAGCTTTATAGAACAACAATAATAGTAAACAGTTTTATTTGTTAATGTATTAATAGTCTTAGAATGTAGTAAGAGGTTTTCCTTAATTAAACTCAACATACAGATGAAATCGTGGGTTTTCAAGCAGAAATCAACAACTCCGGTTTAACAATATTCTGACTTGAACCTCAATTTGTAGAAAAGCTATTAAAGTTTAATTGTCAAAACTAACTTTAACCGCTTATTTACGTATGTAAATGTATAAATCAAATGAATTGAGCACTCCTTTAAGCACAATAATAACACATACACTGGTTATCTCAAAAAGTGTTTCTGGAGTTAGTGATTTCTGCCCACAAAATGATAATAAAAATCCTTAGATATGAACTTAGGACTGTTTTTTAAATAGGGGTTTATGAATTGATGTTTAATAAAAAAAATTAAAATACATAAACCAAATTATTAATTAAGGTTGATTTCTGTACAAATAATTTTATGTATTTATTTGTAATTTTATCATTATCAAGCGCATTATTATTATATATCCATATAATGTTAACTCAACTACTATATTATTATACTTTTTTAAAAACAAATTCACTGACAAATAATAACACTATTTTTATTTTTGATTGTCTTGTAAACGTGGGTGGAAAGATATTGTCAAAAAATATTTAATCGTGTTTTTTTAAAAGCCTGTGAGGGTATAGTTTTGTAGATAAAAGACAATATTGCTTCATTTTGTATGTGCGGGCAAAACGCTTACGCATTGTCATTAATAATTCACACAGATGAGTTATCTTAAACAAAATGTTTTTACCAAGGCTAAACAGGTCATCCGGACAAAGTTTATGTACAAAACAAACCTTTATAGGGTGAGGTATTTCCCATTACAGAAATGCTGGACGAAACAAAAATGGGAGCTTAATGTACATGAATTCATTTATTTTATTTCTTGACCTTGGTGTTTAACGAATGTTTTATTAATAGTTAATAAAAATACAGCCATACATTATTTCACGAACGATAAGGTTTCCGTTTTATGGGAGGCAGGAATTTCAAAAACAATCGAGTCAAGCTATAAAAAATCTTTTTAATAATAAAATGTTCCTAAAATATGAAAAAAAAGCTTTGAATATATTTCCGTTTGTGTTGAGAAAAATATTTTTTTCATTAATTTTTGCGTTTTGTTGATGATACATAACATAACATAAATGTAAAATAAAACATAATTTGAAAGAAGTTTAACATATTTATGTATTTTTATGTAGGTACATTGGTTAAATTACCTACAAAACTATAACAAACCAAATTTATTATAATATCACAAATTACATTTTCTCACCTAGTCTGGTTCGGATATAAGTTTTTACTAAAAACAGTTCCCCACTAAAAGATAAGACTAAATTCGACTTCACTAGTTCTGGCGTAACTCCAACTCCGGAATATCAATGGCAATCCGACCTAACTGCAGCCCCATCCCCGGCAGATACGTCCGTCTGGCGCTGAAGGAGCCAGCGAATAAAGAACGAGATTAGCGTAACATACTGTGCACGGTTAGTACTATACAGACGTAACAGCGGTGGAGGGAGATTTCAGTTTTCAGTGTTACGTTTTCAGTTGCTTAATTTTACTTGCGTCTTCAGTGGAGTTTTCACCTACTTCTGTGTTCATTAAATTATTCTAGCACAACCACTGCTTAACCGACTTAAAATGTTTATCTGTTTGTCTTACAATATTACTAGCTAGCCCGGCATATGTTATTCTGCTCTGTAAGGTGGCGCTATGAATTTGATTAGGTTCCTGTATTAAATTGTCTTAGAATTTTATTGCATGTATTGAACAATGAGGGAATCCACCGTTTTCTAAAGTATTTTTTTTCTATAAACGTACTATTAACTAAGCAAAAAAATATATTTAATATTTTTTAATAAGTTATTGATGAAGATACGATTTTTTAAAGTAGCACATTCAAATACCGCGCCAAATACTACTATGTACCAAGTGCGTCATTTTTGCAGGAGTGACGTCATAAAACGGGCGGCTAACGGCATGGCACGGCTAACATATTTCTCCAGCCAATAACAAAACTGTCAAAAATCTATGCAAACGATTTCTCCAGCCAACTGTCACTTAAACTGTCAACAGCTGTTCTAGGGAGAGTGAATGGCGGCCATCTTTAAAAACGGAAACGGAAAACACTACACTTAGATACAAGGAGTGACGTCATTGTTTAAGATTTTGAAATTAATGCTATTTTCAACATTTTTTTTATTTATTTTTGGGTAAATTATTGAGATATTTAATCCGACTTCAAAATTTTTAAATATTCGCGTCTACACGAAAGAATTTTTAAAATTCAATTCCGGGTGGCAGTGGATTTCCTCATTGTCTTAATCATCAATCCATTTATCTTTATGGAGCATAAACTGCCTGCATAGGGAGCCTTCCCCGTTGAATCGAAAGTAAAGGGATTTTAAATAAATATCGGGATAAGAACCCACTCGCATATTTTACGAACACAGTGCACATTTTTATAATAATCTCTGATGTTATTTCAATATCCCTGTTTGTTCCTATCGCGGTAAGGCGAGTATCCATGTTCCGTGTGTGTAGCAAGTCACATTAGTAGTGAAGTAAACCCCGTCTGCTTTATGCTGACTGGGATTGGAAGTTACTGGGCATCGAGCGCCTTGAAGGTGGTGCATTGCTTACTAGAGAAGGAAGGAGTTAGAAGTTCGTGTTAGGAGATATGTATGTACATAGAAAGAACAAGGATATTGTACATTTTCAACAGCAACTCTACCGTTGCATGAAATATATTTACACATTTACCCAAAACAGTGCATAGTTTTATATATGGTGTAACAAAACTCGTAGTACAACGCATTTTAATAAACTGGTGCAATTTATCAAATTTGGAGTCGTTTTTTTAGATTTTTTATTTTATTTATGAATGATATGACTACGACTATGAGTTTTTTTACACCATCGTTACAATTGTCCCACGATACCGCGAAACTCCAGAGGGTGATTATTCATGATATTCTGAGAAAAAAATCTTAATAAAGTTTTTCAAAAAACTTAATTCTAATTTCTTAAAAAAATTATTAAAAATGAATAAAAATTCACGCATTTAATACCGTCAATTTTTGAACTGGCTCACACCACGTGACCTGCACCAATAAGCGCGAAGAAATCACATATTTTTGAAACTTAAACTAAAGATTCAGATATGAAATTCGAATTTTGAATGTCCGTACAAGGCGTACCAGAGCGGACCCCCAGTCCTCCCCGCCCACCGCCATCCCGCCGCCGCTAGCACTTCAAACAGAAGCCAGTATTACACTCGTCGCTTTTTATGAATACTTTTTTTAAATGAATTATTGGAAATGCCCGGATCAAAAAATTTTACAAGGATTTTTTTCTCAGATTACCATGAACAATCACCCTCCGGAGTTTCGCGGTCTCATCGTGGGACACGGTGTATATGTGTTAACAGAGAGGGAGATTTATAAATTAATGAATACCTTCAAGTATTATAAAAAGTTGCAAACCTACCTTTGTTAATGTTGAATGCGCTTTAACCTTTAAAGATTTTTTTTCTAAAGTTTAATTGCGTTATCTCTCTTCGTTAGGGTGGACATTTCCGCTTGAAGAATTATACTTGTCAGACTAAAATGGTATATTTTAATTTTCTTAACAAACTTGCTGTCGAAACTCAACCCCAATCCAATAAAATGACTTTTTCTTTAAATAAGTTTTAACGGACAAATCGCGGTTTTTTTCGACGAAAATAATCATTCTTTTTTATTCGTCTGCCCTTTCGCCTGGACCTTGAAATGTTCTGACAGACGAAGTTTAGAAAAGTTTTCACAGCAAAATTATTTGCTTATACTTTTGCTAAACAAAATAAGGGACAAGTTTTTTCTGAGATAACCTTGAGGGGAATTATGTTTCCTAACTTGTTTTATTTCAGATCTTATTATAACGTTTAAGATGTCATAGAAAATTCTTACGATTTTTTAAAAGAAAATAGTAAACTTGGACGTATGTAATATAGCATAGTGGTAACGCATTTGACTACCGTGCATGAGGTCGCGGGTTCGATTCCCGTAGGGGATCAACATGAAATATTTATTTACATGTGATTTTCATATTAATGTTTTTTTATGTGTGATACCTTGGACTGGTTCTGAAGCGTGAGACTGTTCACCCTACCTTCGTTTAATAAAATGATCAATATACACTGCACTTGGTGTACCGATGCAGTGCCCTATGCACCATTGGGTGCGGATAAGGGAAAGTAGTAGCAGTATGTAATAGAGGTACTTTTTATCATTTTGTTGTTGTCCAGATAAAGTAATATTATATTAGTAGACGATATTTTGCGATAAATAAAATTACATGTGAAACAACCTTATATTTCATATTCAATTTGAGTTCCTTATTAGACACCGATTAAATACGTTTTTAGTATCTAATTTATTATTTTTTCATTTTTAAAGTTTTTTATACTAGAGTCTACATTTTTCCCTTACCCGTATCCAATGGTACCTAGGGAGTATTTTATAATTATAAAAATATTATTATATTGTACTGAAAGCCTCAGGTATACTTATATAAATTTACCAGGTTACACTTTATTGAGGGGAAATGTCTAAATTAGCATTTAAAATAGGCTTAAAGTTTGTCTTCAGTTTTACTTGAACTTAAATGGGTTTGGAAACGGAAATTTGTTTGGCAAGATCACGAATTTAAACAGCTACAAACTATAAGACATGGCATGACCAAGAACGACAAGTACTTGAAAGTGGACATGTGAAAAGTCGGAATAATGTGCATGAGAAGATGTATGAATGTAGAGGAAGCAAAGGAAGTATGTTAGGACAGGACAGTGCTATGGCGTTCTATCCTCTCTGCCTATCCCTACGGGAAATGGCGTGATGGTTAGTTAGTTAGTTAGTTACAAACTTTTTCTCTTAGTTTTCCTTAAAAACCATGCACTTAGCTTACAAGTTAATGTCATGCTACTTTCAAAATCCTAACATACATTGTGTGCATGGCTTTGATCATTTTTATTACATGAAAATAAGATGATCACTCTAACGCTTCAATACCAGTCCAAGGAATCACACATGAGATATTAATATGAAAATCACATGTTTATAAATATTTCATTTTGACCCCCTACGGGAATCGAACCCGCGACCTCATTCGCGGTAGCCAAATGCGCTACCACTATGCTACGAGGGGGACAAAAACTGTTCCCACAAAAACTTGGTTTTTAAAAAAATATTCCGCAATCTCCTGTTTTTAAATCAATTGTCTTAAAAATACAGTGCCCTAACCAGTATTCAATAGATTCTGTAATATGGTACATTATTTCTGATATGGAAAAGTATTACAGTGCCAAAAAACCACAAGTAAATGAGGTCTCATCTGCCTTTGGTCTACCGCATTCGCTATAACGATTTGTGTTAGTATCGGATGATTCAGTTGTTAGTCCTTATATAAACGGATTGTTATTTATAACGCTTTGTTTTTTCATATAAGGCTTTTCACGTACAACTCAGTTTTAAGGTCAAGGGTCGAGAATATTTTCATTATACTCGTAATATATTTATGTCATTGTTAAAATATGGTCCTGAATCATCTACAAATACGTATTATTTTATACTGTTTTAATTTTAAGCATCTATCGCAGACAAACAGGTTCCATGTAGTTCTGATAATGTATTGTAAAATATTTTTCCCTTATGAAAGAATCCTATCTTTTTCTGTTTCAAGTAAGTCACAGATCTGATCTTATGTTATACATTTTTTGGTTGTAAAGATACGGTTTTGTATTGACTGCTGGTAATGGCTAAAAGCACTTGATCTGGCTAAAATAAATAATTCTGTCATAAAAACATGTTTTGCTCAATATATGTAAAGCCCTTTTCTTAATATTTTTTTATCTTAAGTCTTCACAAAATATTTAGTATTTTTATAATACAATATCTCTTACAAATATATTGTTGCTCTTAAGGGCAAACGCAGACTTATTTTACTTGTTCAAAATTATGTTTATCTTCCACCTATCTTATTTCTAGAAACATAATATTACTTTGGCAGTATATCGGGTGAGTACAATAGTGTTTTTACTCTTTATATTCTTATTTTATTACTTCTGTTTCGTCAGGCAAACGTAACGTAAAAAATATACATGCACATGCAACTTCCACAGTTTCCGTTTCATTTTTCATCGATTTTATTTCAAATGGACGTCTTTACATCTCATTTGACTTCTAGCGTCAAAAGTTTACTCCCACTCCTGTGTAGTTAAGCCTTGCGTTGTAAAACAGTTTAAGAAAAACCCCAAAAGAACATCGTAGAAGATAATATTTCGTGTTAACGTTTTAAAAAATGTATAAAAAATCTTTCTAAACACCTTACATCATATTTCACCATGAATACTAAACTGCACCGATTTGACATATTTTGGTACTGTTCATTGAAATTGATATTTAAAAAAAAAATTTAATATCCCGACATAGGAAAAAATTAGAAACGTGGTTCTTGGCCAAAAATGTGACGATCGGTGTGAGCTGTAACGTGACATTCTCACAAGTATTGATGGTGCAAAATAGGTCCGCCACATAGGATGACTAGTAATACTGTATGTTGAGGTTTAGGACTCTCGGGAGTAGGATTTACTCTGCAATCTCCCATCCTCGTAGTCCTTTCAACCCTCTCCTTCCTTTGGACTCAGCCGGGGTTGCTGCCGCGTCTTCTCTGGGCGTGGTTGGCGGGCGGGAGACTGCGATTGGGAGGTAGTTGTAACTAACGACTAAAAAAGAGGTAGAATTACTAATATCCCTATCACTGTAAATTTGGGCCAGCTCCTTGAGCAGGTTGGGGTGAATGTGTTTACGACAATCTTAGAGCCGAGACAGTGATAGGGGCAATGAAAGCATTCGGTCCTGTATTTAACTTTCTTTTCTTTTTTTCCAGTTAAAACTCAATCTAATAAATTTCGCGAATTAGCTTTAAAAAATCGATTGAGTTGTCCTGGACTGAAAAAAGACTCAATAGTCTTTAAAACAGTCTAGGGAAAGGGTGGGGCTTTCACTGCATTGATGGCGCAACACGTTGTCACAAAGTGACATTGTGACAAAATAGTTCTTATGAACTTTGTTGGTTGAACGTCTTGATCTAAATCCGTTTGTTAAAGCAGCTTTATTTACGGATAAATAATGATTTATCAACCACTTAAATGCTTAAATAATACTTTTTGTCTGTAGATAAAACTGCAACTGGTTTGTTATTATCAAAAACACTTTTGTTAGTTCTTGAACACTGGGAATTTCGGATATTTGGTTTATTTTTGCCTCGTTCACTTTATTTAAATATAAAGTAAGGTACCAAAATCCAAGTACGCACGTGTTATTTTCATTATAATATCGTTAAGTAATACCATGAAATGAAAATTAATACCTAGCCTTACTTCCGTAAATAACTTAGTTTGTTTATTTTTTGTCACCTACGTGTTCATTATCTTTATCAATCAATCATCTTATGTAGCATTTTTGTGTGTTTATTTGTTATATTGGGAAAGTTAATCGAATTTCCTTTTTTTTTCAGGTGAGTGACTACTTTCAGTTTCATGAAACGTTTCAGTTTCAGTTGGGCTGGGGTAAGTAAAGCACTGTGGCTACCTAACAGTACAAAGTAATAATAACTCTTAATAAGTGTGAACTTAAAATTTATTGTAATGTGTAATTTATTAATTAATGTCTTTCAATTTACATTGACGTAAATGCGTATTGTGTGAGGTGGAGACAATTAGTAATAATAATATCGGTAATTATTTTATTTTAGTACTTACTTTTATTCTGATATTTGTTTCCATAATAATAAGTTCTCATTTCTCATTAAATCTGAACCTTTTCGCATTTCTATGAATTTCTTTGTTCTTGAATTACAACCCTTTCCTTTCTTTAACAACAAAGCAACCATCTGTATTTTTGCGAAAACCTTAATAAATACGATATTTATACTTCGGTACTTATACGTTTACAATGGGAGAAATTATTATCCCAAATTTATTCTAATTAACGTTTCAACCTTGGCGAAGAGAGAAGGAATAATGACCAACAATCATTTAGAATTTAGATTATCAAAAACGGGGGTGTAATTTATTTCTTGTATGTTTTTACTTCTTATTAATTTTATGGGAAACACGATCAAAATGTGGTCGTTTCTAGAAAAAGACGGCATTGTTCTGTTTTCCCTAAACCTTAATAAAGAAAATAAAGCCATGCACACAATGTATACATGTAAGGTACGTATGAAGGCAATGCACTGTTCGCCTTAAATGCCCCACTATACGAGTTCACCGCTTTAGTCCAACATCTCGTTACAAGTAAGTATTAAGTACAAGAGCTTTAGAGAAACCTTACTTGGTATTTAAGTGCATAACTTTACCGAGAAATATCCGCACTTTTCATTGTCCATTGTTGCAGAAAGCCATAGAAATTCTTAGCTTTCACACTTCAAGAAAACCTAAGAATTAGGAAAGAAAGTTGGTTGAAGTTTTACCGTGAGTACCTACATTATACATGGAGTAACAAAACTAGTAGTACTGTATACCCACGAACAGGCTCATGCCTTTGTGGGATTTTTGTTTTATATATATAAAAAAAAAATAAAATCTTTTTCTATGTATTTATGTTACTTGTAATTTTCTGATAAATTGTATTCACATAATATGTATTTTTGATGTAAACAAATTTATTATTAATAAATAAAAATAAATAAAATAAAACCCGAAAACTGGTGAATCTACAATCATTATTTGGAGTCGAATGTGAGTTTTTAAGCTGAGCTTGAAAATTTTTTATTCATTCTAATTTGTACTTCAGATTAAGTGAGAAAATTGTATAAATTCTTAATAAAATTCAGTTTCTTATTTTGTTTTATTTATGAATCCGTTTTTTTTTTATTTTTTAAATTTTTTTTATTGTAAGAAATAAAATTAAACAGTAGTCCCTATAAAATCATAATACAAGTTTTGTCATAAGGTTTCTACAGTATATAAAAATAAAAAATAAAACTAAAACTAAAACAAAAAAAAAAGATTAATTTGACTATAAACATTATATTTGGTAACAATTTCCAAAAGAATATGACGTAGATTCACTGATTTCCCGATTGTACATCGAGTTTTGTTACTCGGTACTGACTCTCGGGTGCTCTTATGCCCGCTGTATTACGGGACAGTTTTCTTGTTCAGAAAACTACACAGTTTCTTGTTCAGAAAAACTGTGCAGTCTGTCAAACTTCTGTCAAAAGACCACGCTAAATATGTGTATTTTTTGAAACGCGATTGTAAGTTATTATCGTATGTTTGCTCTCAGGAAATTGTATATTTTAGCTAATAATGTAAATATGTTATTGGTTTTTTACGTATTTAAAAGCATACAATAAACCAATGTCTACTTAAACGTTTACATAAAAAAAACATTAACTGTCATGTCAGCTGAAATCTGACGTAAGCACGCAGTTTTTTAAACAGTTTTCGTTGTATACGGGACCGTTTTCAGACTGCATAGAAAACTGCGCAGAAAACTGTCCCGTATATAGCGGGCTTTAGCCAAAATGTGGTTTGAATTTAACTTTCAACAAGCAGGACCAGGTAGGACCTATTAAAGTACGTTGTTATATCTCGAGAAGTAAACAACATATTTCATGTATTTATAATTCACACATTTACATAAACAACGAAGTAAACAATTATTGTTATTAGGGAAAGTTTACGTTTCATCAAGCAATCCACCTTTCAATGTGAGGTTTCTATTATTGTTATTGTTCAGTCTATTTCAGGGTTCGCTTAAACTTTATTTCCTTTGACTTTAATATAATAAAATTACTGCTAATGAAAATCTGTCCCACCTAAAACGAATTACGCCTTCAGACTTCAGTGGAACGCGTTTTAATCTGTTTTACCTGAAAAAGTTTTTGATGAAAATCAAATATCTCTTGTTCTACCCTCTCCTGAAGAGATTTATCTATTTTTTTAAAGATTTATATATTTGACTTTATTTACAGGTTAAAAAAAAAATTGACAAAGTTACATGATTTTTTTCCCGCCCACTCTTTTAAAAGATTTTTTAAATTTCTTACTCTTATTTGCTAAAATATTAACCCTGTAAAAAGTTTTTTTAAATGGAATCCAGCTTAATTTCGCATGTTGTATCAATAAGTTTAAACTTATAAAAATCTAGTATCTAATATTATAGGTTAGCCACCAATTTATTATGTAAATGAAAGTTGCGCAGCTCGGCTTCTAAATTGAAACAAATTAATGTTTAGTACAAATGAAATTATTAGGTATTGGTTCATGATTTGCTTTACACGTAATTCCCAGTTAAGCTTCAAGGATCTGATTTCTGACATAATGTATTTAAAACTACAACAATGCACAGATGACAATGGACATGAATAAACGTTTGCTTATTTTGATTAGATCAACCTCAGTTGCTCGATCACAGATCAGTACCGACTCGGTAATAAGCGACGTGATAACGATTTCTTACCCATGGATGTTTAACGTTTTCGTGATCACAATGGAACACGCGTTAAAAGTTATCGATCGGGATTATTAAACGAGCGCATACTAGTCGCGAGCCATTTCCCGAGATATATCTTATTCGCACAAATCTTCATTCAATCTTTATTATAATTTAGCCGGTTTTCGGCAAGCCAAATATTAAGAAAAGCAGTCGACATAATAAAAAATCCGACAAGCGCGATGATTTGACGTTTGACGTAAGGCCGCGATATAGCGTAGATCGGCTCCGCTCGGCTCAGATCGTCAATGCTCGGCTCAGCGATTGCGGTATTGAACCATTGAACGGTATGTCATTGTGATCGCTCAAATCGTTAGCACGTGATTAGCACGCTTTTAAACTACGTCGATAGTTATCTGTGCTTGAGCTACAGTTGCCTTCAGGAATAATAGACAATCGATTGACACAACATAACCAATTCTACGAGATACTTTATGTAAGTCGGAGTTTGTACAGAAATAGCTGAAATAAAGTCACCATAAAATTAAAGTCGGTTTTCGACAAGTGAAGGAGAAATCGGAATTTAAAAGTAACCTAAAATTTGTAACCCTTTTCCTCGAAGCGGAACTACTTTCAATGTTCATAATCTATTTAATTATATTCGACTTAGCAAGTTTTTGTACCATTTCTTTTTGTCGCCTTACAACTTACAAAGTTTTAGTCAGAATTTTATGTGCTTTGGGGAAATAAATCTAGTTCTTGTTGTTTTATATGTATGTTCCTATTACTAGTCATCCTATTGAAGTAATTCGCACTACGCAGTTATTTCGAACTTATGTAAAGTGATGTTATTACCCAAAGTTCACAAGGAAAGCAAACTTATTATTAGTTAAATATTGTAATCAATGTAATTGTACATAATGAGACATCATGTGTATTATGTTGGGATAATTTTCACACCCAAGACATTAATTTTCAGTTCCCAGTATCGAGCGAGTACCAGGAAAAGCGTTTAATCTGTTTTCCAGCAAATTGTCTAAAAATAACCTTCACGGGTGTTATAACAAACGTCCCGACACATCCCCATACAGTCTATACACAATTTAGTCAAGCGACAAATGTCGAGTCCTCCTCAGCCATAATGAAATTAATTAATTCTTTAAACATTTCACGTTGCGTGCTTTTTCAAGCCTCTGTTTATAAATTTTTGATTATGTTATAGTTTTGAAAAAGATAAAATTTACAATTTGACATCTCAACAGAGACGAGAAGTTTGGAAGGGAATATGGATATCAAGGCGTTTACAGAGCTTATGACCTGTCATTGGCTGGGTTAAGTGGCCACTTGTATTACAACATTCCCCATTTCACCTAGTATTTGATATCCATATCTGTCAATTATCAGAACTTGTATATATACAGTGCAATGGCGCGACGCTTCACATGTGAACACTCGCTGTCATCCATTGAGAAAATTGCTAGGCATTTTAGCAGAAACCTTTATGATTGCAAGTGAGATTTTTACCGAATTAAGTGGCCATTTAACCCAGCCAATGACAGTTCATAGGCTCTGTAAACGCCTAGATATCCATATTCCCTTCCAAACTTCTCGTGTCTGTTGAGATGTCAAATTGTAATTATTTGCCCGTAATGGGTGAAATCCAGTTTTTGTCTACAAGTATTTGGACACACTCAAAATGTTGTTTTTAAGATAAAATTTATTTATTTATATTTCACATAAATTCACAATGATTTTTTAGAAATCCATTAAAATTAATTATATAGCCTTAATACTACTTAAAGTTTAATATTAAAACTTTCCATTTATATACATTATAGTTCTTACAAAAGACGATGTAGTGAGTGGAAGTGTTGTTGGAAGTATTAGAAGACAAGCACTTATTTATTGTTCAAATAAGCAAGTGTTTTATACTTTTGTGTAAATTGCATTAATAAAACCAAGCGAGCAAAACTCCATATAATATTTTTTATAAAATGCTGGTTTTGGTGATATCGAATATCACATAAATTAATGTATTTTAATCACACATGTAAAATTTGCAGAACGCATCGATATATTGAAATCGTTTAATAAACGTTTTAATATAAGCTCCGGTTGTGTAGGTACCCAATACCGCAAATATTTTCCATCGCGTACAACTCATAATATGAGGATTTCTATTTCGGTCTGGTTGTCGTAGGTCTATCCATTGATCTCATGGGTAAATTGGTACGAGTAGGTATGTTGTTTTTGCCGAAATTTCATTCTCTATTCTTGGAAAAGTTTATTTTTGTCCAGTTTATTTATTTTTCCTGATAACAACAAACTTCCTTAACACTACGTAGTAACCCAGGCTTTTTAGCGTAGTTTTGCAAGTCATTTCCTAGTCATTAGGGATATATTACATGATCCCTGATGATTTCCGCCGTATCATTTACACAAAGGTATATTTTCCTAGTGTGTAAGTACCTAAATATATCTAAATAATTGGTAAAAATAATAAAACGTTGTGATTAATATATTCATATACATAATAATTTATTTTTCTTAAAAAAATGCATTAAAAGGGTGATTATTTTTCATAAATAAATTTAATCAAGAATATACTAGTAATCGGAACGGGTGGTGGCCCAGTGGGTAGCGTCGCGGTCTCTGAGTCCAGAGATCGTCGGTTCAAATCCCCACTTCGACACGACTCGATTCCTATTTTCAAGCACAAGCCGCTTAGGCTTTATTGAAAATAGTATTTACAAATTGAAATATGTGCAAATATCATAAGATTGCATAGATTTTCTTTTTAATTAAAAAAAAAAAAAAAACCCATTATGTAGACATTTTCAGGTATGTCATACCAGTCAATATAAATATTATGTTTGTAAGTTAATTCCAATTCGGGGGATAATGCTAGAATATAAAAGATAAATACTTGGGAGACATTATTGGCAATTATTCCCTATTTCTAATTATTAATAATTAGCCAACAAAGCAATAAAATAAAATTTTAATAGTGAACGAAAAATGGAGAACTGGTGATTTTGTACATAATGGCTTGCAAAACGATTTAACTATTATTATTATTATGATTATGGATAATTTATATAGCGCCGTTTTCGTATAAATATACCTCAAGGACGCTTATAGTAATGATAATCCCATGTAAATAAAAAAACATAGAGCGAATATTGAATATTTTAAATCTCACAAAGTGCGATTGTCTAAGTCTTGTTTATCCACTTATACCTAAAACAAGGGATTTTTTGTGTACTATAATTTATCGTTAGGTGTCGCCTTATATACAAGTATTAATTATATCACCAAAGGATAAGAAAAATAACAAATTTAGATATTTCTCAGGATCCAACTCCCATAAGAAGACGAAATCACAATAAATGCTTAGTAAAATAGCAACACTATTATTTAAAAACCAATTAACCTTTTAGTGCCTTTAATGCATTCCAAAACCTTGTATTTATGCGACATGTCTGACTTTTTCTTCTTGTAATAAGAATCCATATTTCTGGCTTCAGCATGAGTAATCGGTTAATGTTTCAGATCGCGTGGCACCACCTATCGTTATTATATAAACTAAAGGGTTTTATACTAAATATTTCCATTACCATTAAAAACAATTTTTAAAATTATTTTAACTTCATTAGCAATATAAATCAGACACCATGTTCTATTAAAAAATCACAATTTTCATGTTTTTTTTCTTAAATCAGTAAAATAAGAGTCTAGTTCTAAGCCTACGTAGGTGAATTTTCCGGGAAAGAAGCAAAGTATTTTCCCAAACCATCGGATAGCAGATAGTATTATTTATTACCCCACAAACGTGTGTAGCATCTCCCGCCCACAGTCCCTTCCCGCCCCTATACTCTTATACACTATCCGCAAACCAACCCCACGCGGGCCGTGGTCGTTGTTCGCCTCAGGCGCTATTTATAATCCACTCCGCCAAGAAATTGTAATGAATAATTATTTTCCCAAACATGTTCCATGTTCCTTTTCTACCACGTAATTAACTTACGGATTCGTTCATGAAAGTCTTCTCGCGCGTACGGACTTCAAATAAATTAAGCTTTTTAAATATTTATTTTACAATTGCCGACGTCACAAACTTGACTGGGGAACGGGAGATGAGTATTCCATTTTCCCTGTTGTAAATGTATTGCTAGAAGATGATTGAAATCAGTTGAGATCCATGAATTAGTAAATATATCTGCTGTACATATTCTGGAAAACAACCTTTAACCTTTCATTTCAATAAAATACTACTATTAAGGGCACTCAGAATTCATACGTTGTATATGACTGAAATTCATACATTGTATATGAAAAATTTGATTTACTTTAACTAGTAGTTAAAAAAAATTGTTTTCATGTTTAATGTCTAACATTTATTATTATAGCTCATCACACACACACACACACACACACCAGTAAAACGTCAAGTCGCCTTCTTTTTAAAACCAATTTCAACTTTTAGTTCTACTTTCAACTCGTTACCATCACCCACACCTTTGTAATATTTATTTACTAGCTTTAACTTTGATCTAGATATAAATTAACGTCAAAATATTTTAAGTGTTTAAACGGTAGGAGGCTAGAATACCGAAAACCGTCCTTGGTAGCCGCAGGACGTGTGATTCTATTCTAGCCTTTTTATTATTCACCGTTCTTGAGGCAATTTCTTGCAAAAATGGCGCTTTAAATGATTCAGAAATAAATAAATAAATATAACTAGCTATGTCTGTAATACCATAGACATTAATTCGTTTATAAGTCAGTGTCGTACGCAATTTTTCGTGTAAGGAGTATTTTTTGTTTCGCAAAATGTCAATGGAAAAGTTTTTGTACGAAACAGTAGGTATTGTCTGTTGGGAAATTTTAACACAGAAACATTAAGAAGTAAGATGTGGATCATTCTGGTGTTGAAAATGTGCAAATTCCCAAAAGATCAAAACCATTCAGCAGCCGTCAGATCAACAGTACTCTCGAGATATGTTCTTTTTACTAGTTTCTAACAGCTTTTCTACGAATTTGTTTGTCTCGGGGACTTGCCTTATCGCGTGGGTGAACCTCGTGCTAGTTGCGTCCTGAAAACTCGGATTTCATCTTAGTTACGGGCACTTTACTAAAACGAACTTTTCGCTGTCTCACTCTTGTATGCCGTTTGACCAACACTGTTGCAACTATAACAGATCATGCAAGCTTACTTAAAAGTATGTTAGAGTTTAATGCATTTTTTTAATGTTCGTTTCAGTATTATTTATTGACAGTGTTCGATTGTTTTGTTTGCCAATACGTGGAAAAAGATGCAACAAAACATCGACGTCTCGTTCTACCGTTGCAAGGTCAGGGTCTCCCATACGGTATTCCTATAAAAACAAAATGCTGTCGGCTACTGCTACTGAGTACCTTCGCTTTACTCGCGACAACTTGATCAAAGCCTCATCCGGACGTCATTCACGCTTCCTCTGAAAATCGTAACGTGCAAACAAAAAGCAATAGCAAGTTTATATTTCAGATTTTGAAACGTTTAGTTTTAGTGTTCGCCTTTTTACTTGGCGTTTTTAATTTACTCTACAGTTCGATTGGGTTGTTGAGTTGGTGTATACGCGTGCGCGAGCTGGTATCGCCGTGCTAACAACTCCCAAGTATTTAAGTTAGTGCGTTTGCGGTCTCCGTCGTGAGAGGACCGTCCATGCTCCGCTGTGTCTACGTGACTTCTTCCGGAGTACAAATTTCGGTACTTTTCCAACTTTTGAAATTGCCGCGAATCTCGGGTTAGTGGACGCCGCTGAGTGGCGACTTTCCCCTACTTCCGGTGCACAGTTTGGTAGCTTTTCCTCCAGTTTGGCTGGATTCTGGTTTACTGGCGCGAGTGGCCGGTTCTGGCGCCGTGTCGCGTTATCTGCCGTCTGAGCGCAACACATACGAAACAACTGAAAAAAAAACAACAAAACAAATGACGAACGGAACATAACAAAAGAGCTCCGGCCCATTTGAATCCGATAGCTTCAGATTAGCGACCCGTAGTAGCGGTACCAAACTATTAAAAAGCGAATAAATATACACATTTTTAATAATTGGGAAAACTACTGGCAAACTTTTGTTTTATTAATATGTTTTCCTTTCGATCTCAGCTGTGCCATTGACGGCGTGTATTTCCTCTTAGCGTTGCATTATCATCTCCGACACGTTCCATAGTACCACAACAATTAATAATAACGTTTAATCAACTAAACACTGCGTTGTCAACATTCAGGCGCTAAACAAAAAGTGAAAAAAATTGTTGAAGGAATATCGTGTCAAGTGGGGGCAAGGAAAACTGTATCGTCGAGATTAGTTTGTGGGGTATAGATTGTTTGTCGAATGGTAGTGATATGCCGGGGCTGCAGTGTTAGGGCATGCCCCCCCGGGCCACGGCGCCCCAGGGCCGCGAGTGATGGTGGGCCCCCCGCCCCCGCGCAGGAAGAAGGACCTGCGCCCCTCCCCGTGGCACTACTTGATGAGTTGCCCGCTAATAAGGCAATGCTTCGGTACCGTATTTACTTTTATTTATCACTCAACAGCCTAAATAATACTACTAATTATATATTTATACGGTACGTTAACTAACCAATGTTAATTTATAATGAAAATATATTTATTGGGCTTTATTTATTGATTTATTTTATCGCATTTTAATTTTGGATCAACAGAATAAATATACCGCTTTGTTTCAATGAAATAATAATAATAATAATTCTATGAAGTATGAAAAAATGTTCCTCAATTTTGTTTTTATCTACACCTAAGTGCTTTGAACATTGAATTATCAAATAATTCGTAATTGTATTTTATTTATTAATATAAAAGTATCTATTTATTTGTATTTTTCATTGCTTTTTTTATGAATTTTAGTATTTTTCATTGCTTTTTTTATGAATTTTAGTGATTTAAATTAAATTAAATGAAAAATTTCCACTTTCACGTAATTGCAAAAAGTAAAGCAAATATTTAATTAAAATTAAAAAATGTATAAGATGTAAAATAAAATTTATAAGTATAAGATATTATTATTATATTTAAATTATTTTTAACTATCGTTTAGGTACCTACATAAAATTTGCAATTTTAATATCCAAACCAATAAATTGCTGTGAACTCAAATCTTAAGTAACATTTTGAAGAAGGTATATATTATGTACATATGTAAATGACACAAGAAAATGGAATAGGGACTTTTATGCTATAATTCTATGGGACCTAATATGCTCATCTTTTAGCCATTTTCTTTTGAAATGTAGGTTTCTTATTTTCTTATCTTTAGGTATTGTTATTACCCACACATGTGGCGCTGCATAATAATTGATAAACTGCAATCTTTATCGTAAAATATATAAAGGATTGATGTTTAGTCTTCCATAACAGACGAGGTGTTCGTATATCCGCAATAATGACTATAAATCGTCTCGTACCTACAAACATATTTATGTTTAGATATGTGAATATGTATGTAAACACACTGATTAAACATGACTGCGTATTTATTAATTTATACACAAGTGGGCATATTGGTTATCTCGGAATTATCGCATTCACGGTGGCTGTTATATAATTTGTAATAAACGAATTAAAATAGTTAATAAATTAAAGATAATTTCCTTTCATACTTTGCCTACCACATCTCGTCCGATCGCTTCTCTCACTTAAGGAAAAATAATACATTATTACTATACAATATAGGGTGGATGCGTGGTTGCTATATCTATCGGCAATATTTTACAAAACAAAGTATTGCTGAAACTAAATGCCATTGAAATAAAATAAAGGTATGAAAGCATTTACTCAAAGAAAAAACTCACTAAAAAAGTACGTATTTCTGGTAAAAGTAAATTCTTTGAGTACACTTGTTTTTGAAAATCTAATTAAGGGTGTCCAATTATTATAGCATGTTCAATTACTATAGCACCCTCCCTACTCTCAAAATATTTTAAGCAATTTATTTTTTTTCTTTCGTAAAAGTTTTTACTACTGGAGAAAAGAAAACGAGTTTTTTAGTAAAGAAATTTTATTAAATTATAATACTTACGTGTAGTTTTATAGTATTCACTTCTACTCTATGTTTAATTTCGATTCCTCTATCCAGGTATTAACTGAGAGTTTTAATAATAAAATTCTAGGAATGATTCTCCTAGTGGCGCCCGACAATTATTACATACACTATTTTCCAACAAGGTAGCAATCTTATTAATTGGCTGACACAAGGGGAGGTGACCACAGCTAGCCGGCTCTCATCTTCACCCTCAACACCACCACCCTAGTAGATTATAAGTCAAATGGCCAAATGATTAGTTAGTTAGTTAGTTAGTCACTTACTTCTATAAAATTTCATTAAACGAGTTCAATATTTTTTTTGTCAAGATAATTTAATTTTTTAAGCAAAATAATCCTTTTTTGTTTGTAGAAAAATTACGTTTGATTTAATCCATTCTCATTTTGGCTTAATATTTCCTATTTCGTTGTGTTTAATGTTGCCAATGCATTTGTAAGGCAGAATCGCAAATATTATCGATCATGCTACCTTTTGCTAATATTTCGGAGTATCAACCATCACCAACCATCATCTACCAGTTGTCCTTCTAAACAAACCCAGAAACTCGTGTTTGTTTTCATTTGGACAGAGTACTATACATAATAGTAAATACTACTACTATCTAAAGTTTTATGCATAAAAACATCTCGTAAACAGTATTTTTTTGTGAGTAAATTTGATTATTCTTTTCCAATCAAATTAAACGTGAAATATCGTTAAAGTGTAAAAAATACGATGAAACGCAATTTACATGTATGTACGTAATAGATGTATTTTACGTGTCTTAATACACACGTAAATATAGTTATGTAAACATACAATATAAAACCTCTTTATGTGTTTTTTGTTATTGTAATTAGTTTTCAAATTTAAAAAAAAAAGTTTTTTACTATAATTTCAATGTTTACGCTTCGCATTTGTATTTTTTGTTTCGTATTTCTATTTTTTTGCCACGTTTCGAATTTTAACAACTGTATTTTTTTTCAGGTAGTAAATTGACTTAATGCAAATTACGACTTTGAACGGATTTATTAAAATAGCTAAAATCATTAATTTTAGACTTGGGTACTACTTATATTGTGTATTTTTTACGCACCACAATTTGACTACTATATATATTCTAGCTTATGTAAGAGCTATTGAAATAAAAATTAAAGAGAAATTGAAACTTTGTTGAGATTTTCATGTCACATTCAAGAAAAGAAAATGTTTTTGTTAGAGACATTGTGATCTCACCCTAGATCCTCAGTGAAATCAGTTTAATTAGTACTGGGCAACCGGGGCTTACACGTTGAACAATCCTTGAATTGTTATTGAAATTTTTCATATCAATTTCACAAGCGTACGTTGTGTGAGAATGTTAATGAATTATTCAGTTTTAATTAGTAATTCCTTTCCTGTATGTGCCGCGGCGCTCTAGATACTGATAGTGCTGTGTGCTGTGTGCTGTGTGTTACGGCGGTGTAATATGCTATAATGATAATCCACAGCTGTCTATCAAAATACGTGCACATTTTATGGCTGGGGCAGATACGTAAGGAGGCTAAGGTTAAACCACACGCGGCCTGATCACTACTAACTACTAACTAGTATCAGTAAATTAACTTGTTCTCACTCTTCGTAAACATCACATACTCGTTACACTGACGATTGCTCTACACACAATATTGATTTTATCATCCAGCTAACACTATAACGAGAATATTACTTTGTCATTGTTTTGTCCCTTCACTGCTGAACGACTAACTGCTGTTTTTATAGCAAGTTTTTCCATACAAAATACATTACCTACTACACGTGTTTTGCGTTATTTTTATCAAAGCTTTCTAATATCATTATACGCATAGAGCTTAAAAGCTTTTATTACAAAATCATTTTCTGTAATTCGCATTTAGCCTCTGGCACTGATGTTCTGAACAAAACTGACGTTTGCTTTGTCGAAAAATGTCATCCTTTCTATACCTACTTTCTTTCAACTTGGAGGATGAACATCAACCTGAATTAGAGTCTTGGCCACTAATCAATATTTTAATGATTGTTCAAAAATCTGGCTAAATTGGCAGTGCATAATGGAGTTCTGGTACCAACCCATATGTATGGAAGCGAAGTATGGAGTTGGAAAAATAAGGATGAAAGAAGATTGAATGCAGTTGAAATGCGATCTCTCAGGCGAATGTGTGGTAAAACTATGTATGATAGGTGCAATAATGTTGAAATTAGAGCAGAAAGTCTGAGATAAGCATTATCGACAAAATTAAGAAAAGTCTTACGATGGTTCAGTTATGTAGAGCGAATGTACGATCAAAGAACGGCTAAAAAAATATATGATGTGACTTTGCCTGGATGTAGAAGTCGAGGAAGGCCGAAAAAGACATGGCATGATCAAGTAAAACAAGTGCTTGAAAGCGGGTATGTAAGAAGTCTAAATAATCCACGTGCGTGCATGAGAAGATGTATGAATGTGGAAGAAGCAAGATAAGTATGCCAGGACAGAGTGGTGTGGCGTTCTATCCTCTCTGCCTACTCTGCCTCTGTGATGGTTTAGTTAGTTAGTTCAAAAATCACCGACGGTTGTGAATATTTAAAAAAGACTTTCATTTTGTAAATCCATCAGCTGATTACGATCAGTCCGTGATTTGCATTTATTTTCGATTGTCAGATATCCGATAGCAAATATGCGACATTTTTATTAAAAAACGCTATTATCGATTTGAAAAATTCATTTTAAACTACGTAAATTGTTAACACAGGTCGGTCGATAAGACTCGTGTGTGCCTTATCGACGAATAACAGCTTAACTGATATTATTACTCTACCTGATGCGTAATTATATTCAAGTGGAAATGTATTCCAATCATTTAATTTATTTTTATTTTTATTTATTTTTTTTTTTTTTTATATTTATTTATAAACGTATTACAATGTTGTACAATTTAGAGTTTCTTAAATATCTAGATACATAGGCATATTAATAAATATCGTAGATAAACTGAATACTGGTGCAGTGGTATATTATAAGTACCTACGTACAAAGATAATGTCCAGCGTTTTGTGATCATTGCAATAAATTAGTCGTTGATCTATGGATAATATAAAATTTTCAATAAGGGATTGCAAGACTCGAGTTATTTAGAATTTTTGGTAATGCATAAGACGCAAATTCTTAAATTATTGTTTGTATCATTGAGTATACATTGCTTTTTTTTTAATTGCAGTTTTCCTTTATATTTCATATCAGTATACAGTAATATTTTATTCTCGTGTAGAGGAACAGCATTATAATCAATTAAAATATTTGTTTCAGTAGAAATATGAAATGTTATGTTTGTATATAGGTTTCAGCTTTCAGTACGTGCTAGTGCACTCAGGTGTATACTGTATTTTATGTATTTACGATGACTCCTACTGTTAAATATTCTTAAATAACTACATGCATATATTTGCTTTGATTTCAAACATTTGTTACAGAATTCTTTCCAAAATTAATGAGATTTATGCCAAAAAATACAAAACCCGAAATAAAACGTTTTTATAAAGCGTTAAAAATTTACCTTCATTATTACGAGATATTATTGATACCGTCGATTTAACAAAAGAAATGGTTTACGGCCATCGAAATATATTACACACTTTATTCGGCGTTTACGGCTTTATTTATTTTTTCTTCTTAACTCTTGAAAAATGATTAGGTATTCGTTATTTTTTAAAATTTTAAAGAATTAATCAAAGTTCTCAAATGCATTAAAAAAAAATTGTATCCACCTTAATGCAGTATCACCATATTATTTTAAGTTTCTATATCTACGAGTATTATAAAAGCGTGAGCTATATTAGAGACGTACATATCCACATGAATTACAACTTTTTTAAAATTCATTATACATTCATTATACCATATCCGCTCCCTATGTGGAGCATATGGAATCCACAAACTGCCTCCAGGCCAAGCGATCGGCCGCCAGCTCCCGCGCATCCTCCCAGGTCAAGTCCACGTCCCGCAGCTCTGACGCAAACTGCCGACGAATTGTCAAAAAAATTATTTTCCTTTACATAGTATTTTAGTTTCAATATCTAGTAGATATTATCTACCTTTGTTTTTCTGTATAAAAATTCATAAATTTTTCATACACCATCTCCCCACGTGGGTGGGTTAAAACATCGTCTATAAATTTAAATATTGTTTGTTTCATCTTCAGTTTTCCTCTCCATCAAAACTTTGTTGTTACTTTACTCGTACGTTCAACAAACAAACATAATCTATCCACTGCCTTTTCGTGGCTATTAGCGCCGCCGCCGCGTGAATTTACCGCTCACGATTACCATACTGTAATGACTTACAGTTGTGCCAATAAATTATAACTTTTAAACGTTTTTTGAGCCATTTTGAAATTGCAATATTTGTCATTTAGGAGATAAAAAACTTTACAAACAACCGTTCATTAGAATCACAAAGAAACATACGTGTAATGATTTAAGTATACGCGATTTTTTTCACCTCTAACTTGTTATGCTTGTTAACGGTCAATATTTTTATAAAACGTTAATGTGACATTACTCTTCGAACAAGAATTCACTAGAAGTGGCGTTTCCATTCAAATTTTCTAAAAATATACGCTTCCAAGGGTTAATTACATAACACCACTTATTATCAAATTCCACTGTCTAAAGACTCCAGCACTTAATGCCAATACACGAAACGTGTGACGTAGATGTCTAGTGAGGACGTTGATGCCTATTGATGACGTAGTGAGTGACGTAGTGGGTAGCAAGACACCTCAGACACGGAAGTACTTTTCAAGTAGGCATGGAATGTCACTTCTCTGAAATAAACCCTAGAAAGCGTATATTTTTAGACAATTTGTATGGAATTCTTGTTCGAAGGGATGAATCACTTTTTTCATCGCAAAAACTACGTTTGAACTAAAACGGGCATCGGACAAAACACTATATTAATAAAACGTTGAAAAATACTTGTTTTAAACCAAAATTTAAAAGTATGTTAACGAATTTATGTTTCGGAAGACTCTTATCTGCACCCAATGGTGCATAGGACACTGCATTGGTACACCAAATGCATTGAATCTTGATCATTTGTTACACGAAGGCAAAACGATCAGTCTGACGCTTCAGCACCAGTCCAAGGTATCGCATATGAAATATTTTTATGCCATAACATAGCACTTAACTTTAGACATTTTTTTGATACGGACTAAAAAAGATATTTTAATTTAATTTTTAGCCGTTCTGAAAAGTGAATATAAATTTTCATTAAATGATTCGTAAAGGGTATTTTGTAAAATTCTCCTTGTTTAAGAAAGGTTTTTTCAAAGCCCTCGACGTTTCCTAAGTATGTATTCTCTATAGTCTAGTATTAAGTATTCTAGTCTAATCACAGTGATATAAGGGCCGATAAAATAATGCATAACACGGTAATGAAGATAGGTTTCAAGTATTGTTCTTTTGTAACTGGAAGATCTGCTGATAAAGTTGAGTACTTGTTCTTATCAGAATATGAAGATACAGCACAAATGACACAAGTGTTTTGATTTAATGTGTAATACTAATAACTGTTTACCGTTACGTATTAATATTAATTATTATAAAATAAAACTAACCTTCGTCTTCAGAATTATCAAGATTGTCATCTAGATAAACGTAAAATGTGTATTTTTGATCGCGATTTATAACGCTTATTATTCACAATCACAATCATTTTTGTTTCTTTGTTTCTCAATATTATTACATTTAAATGTGTTTTTATATTTTCCTATTTTATCTATGGTATTTCCTTTTATAAATCATGAACAGTATTTGTATTTTTTGAAACTTATTTTATAAAAATAAAAATAATTTTACTTCTTTGACCGATTTGAGCGGGTTGCAGACAAAAGTGACAAATTAATTTTGTTAATATTTCATACGCTTCTACGAGGAGTTCATATTTATTGTAAAAAAACTACTACTACTTTTCCTTATCTGCACCCAATGGTGCATAGAGCACTGCATTAGTACACCAAGTGCAGTGTATCTTGATCATTTTATAACATGAAGGAATGATGATCAGTCTTACGTTTCTGTACCAATCCAAGGTATTACACAGGAAATATCAATATGAAAATCTCATGCAAATAAATATTTCATGTTGACCCCCTCCGTTGATTCCCGCGAATCGAGCCCGCGACCACATGCACGGTAGCCGAATGCACTACCACTGTGCTACATGGCGGACACACTGAGGGATCGTCCCACCTCCACCCGCGACTGTTATAGAGTCCTTGGGGACTCTCTGTCAGTCACGCTATTTTATGCAGGACTTTAAATTCTTGCTGTTGCAAATGCATAAGCAAATTGCAGGGCCAAAGTTTCCAAGTGAAGTTAAGTCAAGAGGGCGACAGCATCGATCAAGTCAAAAGAAAATCATGATGCCGCCACCCTTACGATCCCTCAGTGTCTCCATATCGAAATTATCTTTTTTTTTTCTTTATTAATGCAAACATACAAAACAAGAATACAAATTAATACAGTCAACAAAATATGCCGTTAAAGCTCAAAACAATACAAAAGAACATAAGAAAAAAGGTGTATAAAAGGACATGGTTGAAAAACATCGAGTACAAGTCACCCAAGGAAAGGATTCCGACAGCGGAGACAAAAGGGGGATCCCCGACTCAAAGCACCCCCGTAGGGAAAGGACGGCACAAAACACCGACTTCGCCTCTAACCCACCACATGGCGGACACAAAAAAAAAATGTAATAATTGTAAAAAGAATTAGAATTAGGATTTTGTATCAAACACGTTTTCGTGATTGATATTTTCGGCTGCCCAAAAAAGCTGAAATGTGAAATAAAGAATATAACAAACTTTATACTTCCTTTCAAGTCATTTAAACATTTAAAGACATAGAATGATAGAACTGATTAAATTGTATCCCATTTACACTATAGTACAGTAATAAGTAATAACGTTTTGTCTCATATCGGTTAGTAATGTAATAGCGGACTGTGAATACAGGCAGTGATAAAGTTTAAGTTAAGTCATAGGTCACAACATGGTGCGATAAATCCGTGTGAAGTAGATATAGTTCAACAATTTGACACTTGTAAATATGTAATCATATAATTGTGTACAAGGCTCAGCATTATAATGGCTCAAATATTTAATTTGTATTATTATTTGTCAAAAAAAGGATATCACTCTGACGATGTTTTTAGTCATAGTACCTAATGACGATTCTGTTCTACCAACGATTTCTTCCAGCTTGTTGTTGTGAATTTAACAGAAAGAAAGCCGTGAAAGTAAATTTGTAGAAAACAAAACTTTCCGTGTTATGGTAACACCAAGCTTCGGTGTACAGCTGACTGCAATTTTTTTTCTTAAAACTAATATTAATTTCAACATTTTCGGCGTGTTCAAATACTTGTACACAAATCTGGATTTTATCCCAAGACGGGAGTAAGTATATATTTTATTTTATATCCCTACAGAGATGAGGTAGATTTTTTTCAATTCAGGAATATGGATATTCGAGTGTTTACAGGGCTTATGACCTGTCATTGGCTGGGTTAAGTGGCCACTTTATGTAGTACAACATCCCCATTCCGCTTATTAGCGAATATCCACTCCAGGTAAAAAAAAATATTTTGTATATATGTTACGAATCAAGAATCATCCACCAGCGAGTTGAAAGCTCCATCTATGCATTGACTCTGAACGAGTTAAATTTAGTACAAGTAATAGTATTCCTAAATTAAAAAAAAAGTACCTCATCTCTGTAGGGATATAAAATGAAATATATAATATTAATTTGTTTTTTATCTAATGTGTGATGGGTTTGGTATGATTATATTTTTTGGAGTGAGTGGTATTTAAGGTCTCGATACTTAATTGTTTCTATCGAAATATTTTTATTTTGACATTCCGTTAATTTGTTTTGTATTATTCCGAACCGCTAGCATGTACTCAGCGTCTGATAATAAATATAAAATAGATCAAATCGTCATGGAAAATTTCCTTGAGATAATTATTATTCCCGCCCAACTGAGCCTAAACTCTAAACAGTGGCTCCGTATCGTATTCGTTTTACTTTTTATCAATTAAAAATTAAAAGTATTAATGTAATTATTTATATGTATTTATTTAATCTATTCCGCGGCATTCATTGCAACATTCGAGAGAAACAACCACACTATATATCTTGCATTTTCTTAGATTATTAAATTATCGATATTAATACGCATTTTCTTTTACACAATTTATGTAAATACAAATAATGGCTACAGATAAATAATAAAAATCAATAAATTAATCATTTTTAAGTAAAGGCTTGGTTCAATAAAGTAAAAGTCAGAAAGTGGGAAATATTGTTTTTTTTTCTATGGAAAGAGTGTAATTCTCCCTTACATCCCCTCGTAAATCCACTCGCGTGAGGGTTTTTAATTAGAATTCTGCCATAGAGCTTTGTGTATTTTCTCAAAAGTAGGTGGGTTCATTAATTTTCTTTTATTTCATCAAGTTCAAGGCTATATAAATAATCCTGCTTAACATTTCAGTCCTTATTTATTGCCCCAACACCTGAAATTTACAGCGCCATAAAGATCAAAGATCGTTTTAGTGCTTTGAGCTATAATTCATTATTTCCTTTCCATATTAATCTTAATTATTTTCATTACTTGTGTCAAAAGGTGATATTTATGTTAAAGTCATGATTAAATATGTATTTAACGTTGCCATTAATAAATTCTGGCCGTTTTGTTGATTTTCCGTTTTTGTAAGGTTCAATAAATGAGCCTCAAACTCAGATAAATATAAATAATAAGACATCATGGTTCGTTTTGATAGTATATTTATGTACCTAATTATTGAAATGTATAATTGCAAGAGGTTATTTAACTCTAAATACGTTTTTTGAGAATTGATTAAAAGGAAAAGTGTGAACACTCTGGATGTCCCGTACCAAAAATAAATGATTTAGAATAGAAACTAGATACATAATATTATGTTGCTATCAAGGAGTAACACCTTATTTTTTACCACTTAATTGTCTATCCATTATCTACTTTTTGGCAGGCACTTAGTACTTTGAAAGTTTATTAATTGTTCCGTTGAATAATGAAAGCGCTGAAAAAATTTAAACGAAAACCAGCCACGTTTAAACGTGACTGATAATATTATTATTATTTGATATGCATCAATTTGTCTTACGTGTTTTACACAAACAACCTCGACTGAATTTCAAGTTTAAATGTTAACATTGCATAATATTACAATAGAGTTACATTTTTTTCGAGTTGTTTATGAATCGTTGAAGGTAAGTAAGATTTTGATAGTGAATCATGTGACCTTGCAAATTAAATCATAAATCATGCCTCTGTTAAGAGATACTTTGTTAAATTGATCATACAGGAGTATGAAACCATTGCCTACTACGATTCTGGACGTATTACGATAAATTAATCGACCATGTGAAGTGAATAGGAAATTGAAGACATTTTGTTTCTTATTCAGTTATGTACGAATAGTTGTGACTGACAGATTTTAGAAGGAAATTGGTGGTATTCGATACGAAATAAATTGCCAAGCGTCAATGTCAAACTCCTTGCAAAATCTATAGTGTATACAAGCAGATATTATCATGTTTGATTTATTTCAATTTCCTCAATATTTTATATTAACCCTGTATTTAAAAAATAAAACAAGTCCTTCGATATTGTGAGTAAAGTACAGTCCTATGATTTATCTTAACTGATGGAGGTTAAAGATCGTTACTTCCAAAAATCTATGGCAAATAAGAACTTATCGAAAGAAGCAAAATTGGCAATACACAACGGAGTTCTGGTACCAACCCTTATGTATGGTAGTGAAGCGTGGTGTTGGAAAAAGAAGAATGAAAGTAGACTAAATGCTGTTGAAATGCGATCTCTCAGGCGAATGTGTGGTAAGACTATGTATGATAGGTGTCGTCGAAAATTAGAGCAGAGTGCAGGCTGAGATAAGCATTATTGACAAAGTTAAGAAAGGACTTTTACGATGGTTTGGTCATGTGGAGCGAATGAGTGATGAAAGAACGGCTAAAAGAAGTTTAAATGCAAGTGTGCCTGGATTTAGAAGCCGAGGAAGGCCGAAAAAGACATGGCATGACCAAGTACGACAAGTACTTGAAAGTGGACATGTGAAAGTCGGAATAATCGGCGTATGTGCATGAGAAGATGTATGAATGTAGAGGAAGCAAAGAAAGTATGTCAGGACAGAGTGGTATGGCGTTCTATCCTCTCTGCTTACCCCTACGGGGAAATGGCGTGATGGTTAGTTAGTTATAACTAAAATTAATATGGTAAAACAAAATAACTCAGCTTTCAAAGTATATATAAAAAGTATGTATATTAACAATAAATCCACGGGATATTTAAATGTAATGCCTTGTACAAAATTATGCATGAATAGATGTATAATTTATTATTACAGTACAACACTCTTGTATAGATCAACGGTGCGATTCTCTTAAGGTTTTAGACACTTCTGCGCATACGAATTCAGTACAAAATCGTATGCGCAGTAGCTGAAAAAAGTTAACAGAATCGAAGCGCAGAGTTATATATATTTTCCTTCTAGTTTTTTTTTTTCATTCATCGATTTTCAACTACGCGCTTTAATGTAAATGCGTATTATTAATATTAAATTATTACAAGTTTCTGACTATTATACGATTCTATTATTGTTGTGTAGTAGACCTCAAAATTACGGGTATCTTACATGTAACTAATTTAACATAATATAGAACATAATATGGTCCGTGGTACATGCCTTAAAGTTATTTCAAGGTTATTTAATTTATCTAGACACAATCTTATGATGTAATGTGTAAAAAAATTTCCGTTACAATATGGTCCACTTTTACAAAGTGAATTCTAATGCAAGTATTTGTATCTAGACACAAATAATTTTAATAAGTCAGTAAATCTATTGAGATCGTCCCACTAATTAAGAGTATCTATAAAATAGCATAATCTAGTTTTTAAGTCTGTAAATAAATCTATTATTGATGTACCCACTTTTTAATAAGTATAATCTAAACTTTTATATAAGTATTCATAAAAAATAATTTATCATGCTAATCTTCTCAAATAATTTAAAGTATAAATAGTTAACTTTAATCAAAAATATAATTTAAATCGTCGTTTTTTTTAGATAATCTATCTAAAATAGCATAATCTAAATTTTAAAGTATTCAATATTGTAACTTTATGACTTAAACTATAATTAAAATTTTCCTCCCTTTTTTTAGACAAACTCTAAAATAATATATAACCCCTTAAAAACCTTTCATTTAAATACTCCCGCACATTGTCCCTAATGACTTGCAAAATATGTATCTAATTTTTCAAAACTTTTATACAATACATAGTAACGCCAGTTACTTGTTTTGAAAAAATCATCATCATCATCACTTCAGCCCGTTGAGGTCCACTGCTGGACATAGGCCTACCCCTGCCGTCTCCACTTCTCCCAATCCAGCGCCGCCCCCATCCACTGTCTTCCAGCAGACTTCCTGATGTCGTCCACCCATCTTATCGGTGGACGTCCTTGAGGCCTCTAGTTTGCGTCAAAATGCTGTTTATTTATTTAATTCTAATCTCTTTGCGATGCCAAAAGATCCCATGGAGGTCAGCGATTGCGCTTTAAGGATGTCTGTAAACGAGATACGAAGACATTTCGCATAGACGCTGATAATTGGGAAAATCGCGCCAGGGACAGGATGGCATGGAGGAAGGAGCTAAGGGAAGGCAGAGCGGCACATGACAATTTCTGGCTGGAGAATTTGAGACTTAGAAGACAGCGAGCGAAGCAGCTACCAACTGAATTCGTCGACTGTGCAGGTCTCGTATAGGACTTCACAGTCACCAGAGAAGCTGCTTTTCTCGGCTGCCTTCTTGATAAGTGCCGAATCTTCATCGTCTTCCGAAGACGGACGATTGCCATAGAGAGTTTATTTATTTAAAACTTCGTGTACAATAACATTGCAAAAGTACAAGGGTGGGCTTATTGTTTTTATACAATATCTTCCAACAAACCTTTAGTTATTTTAGTGATAATCATTTATTGTATTAAGTATTGGTGGGAGATAAAGCTTAAACATAGTATTGTATTATTTACAAGATTAATACACTAAAAAATGACATCGGGAAATGGACTAGAGGAAGGAAGTAAAGAGATAGGGAAAAGGATGAATGAAGGGTGTTTTAAAGGTTTGAGTAGAGGTAGTAATGCTTCAGACGTTTCTTAAAATTAAATAAGGAGGGTGCATCTTTCACATCCCATTGTAAAACGTTCCATAGTCTTGCAGCCTGGACAGTGAATGATTTCGTAAAATTCGTGATTTCGCTGTTCTTGTATTGATATCATAAAACTTTAACTATTACACGTGTACCTAACTTGACAATCTAGAAATATGATGGAATGTGCATTGTTTCTTTAAAGAACTATTTATAATTAATATTATTAATGCAATTAAATAACACTAGTACTCGATACTTTAATCAACCGCACAACACTACGTTGATTAGACTAGTAGGGACTAAATATTACTCTTGTAAATTATATTCTTCACGTCATTTACCATTAATTATTACATTATAAATATACTGATAATGGGCTTGTTAGTAACATTGTTGCATAATTGTTTTATAAATGGTTTTAATTATAAATGTACTTATGTTTTTAATTAATGCTCCTTCCCCTTGGACATTTTCTTCGAAATAAAAATGAGCCAAGCATAAATTTGATTGTATTTTATTAAAGCCCTTAATAATGAAATTACTCCGCACCCACATTATCTTTTTACTGGTCGTTTACTTAATGTTTTTTTTACGTTCCTTTCTGTACAGAATGTAGTCAAATATGCTACAAGTACCAACATAATACAGAAACTTCTCATCTAATCGACAAGTCAACGACACCATAACTATAATGATATACGGGAGTGAAATGAGTAGGAAACTTTCAAAGCTTTTTCATATCTCTGGTTTGGTATTGTAAAGATAACCATTACACTTGTCCCGGCTAAGCCACCCGGTTATTCCCTTATTTACCCTCTTAACCTCTCACCAGATCTTACAAAGTTGAAGCAAAGTTCAAGTGCAAATATTAATCTATTTTATAGTGGCGGATATTGACAAAAACACAAGACGCAATATTTACATTACAGTATAATTTTATCCCTATTCTGATCGGCGCGTGGTGAAAACAAAATGAAAAATTTTAACTTTCTGACAAAATTATTATAATTACTCGTAGTATATTATATTATGTATATACGGTATTTCGTTAGAAGTAAAATATACGTAGTACTAGGATAATATAGTTGATTGGCGATCACGTTCCTCCATTCAAGAAGCGTGTTTAACTAAATGAGGAAATCCACTGCCACCCGGAATTGAATTTTAAAAATGCTTTCGTGTGGACGCGAATATTTAAAAATTTTGAAGTCGGATTAAATATCTCAATAATTTACCCAAAAATAAATAAAAAATGTTGAAAATAGCATTAATTTCAAAATCTTAAACAATGACGTCACTCCTTGTATCTAAGTGTAGTGTTTTCCGTTTCCGTTTTTTTAAAGATGGCCCCTAGAACAGCTGTTGACAGTTGGCTGGAGAAATCGTTTGCATAGATTTTTGACAGTTTTGTTATTGGCTGGAGAAATATGTTAGCCGTGCCATGCCGTTAGCCGCCCGTTTTATGACGTCACTCCTGCAAAAATGACGCACTTGGTACATAGTAGTATTTGGCGCGGTATTTGAAATGTGCTACTTTAAAAAATCGTATCTTCATCAATAACTTTAAAAAAAAAAATATTTTTTTTTTTGTTGATTAGTTAAATAGTACGTTTATAGAAAAAAAAACTTTAGAAAACCGTGATTCCCTCATTGTAGGCAGAAAATCGAGAACTACGACTATGGAGGAACGGGCCATGTGCCTTTTTATTATCATCATCATACCATATCCGCTCCCTGTGTGGAGCATATGGATTCCACAAACTGCCTCCAGGCCAAGCGATCGGCAACTTTTTATAGGTTCTGAAAATGTTTTTTCCTGGATAGAGTTAAAGAATTAAAACCTTAGTGGGAATTATCGGTTCCTACCCGCTGATTTTCTCAAAATATGTAAATATTCGTATAAAGTGCCTGTTAAAAATTGTAGGTCAAACCAGATGACCCTTACTGATACCTGCATTCATTGCGTTGATATGATGTGCATATATATATCTACATGTAGTTATATATTACGTATTTAGTGCTCGGACCGATATATTACCGAGACAGGATACGCTGTTGTCTGAGGCGTGTCCTTACCACGAAACGTTGATCTTATTCTCAAGGCGACTCAGATGAAATCCTTGGCAGGATACCCAAGGTTAAAGGAGCCGACACTTGCAAAAACACGATTAAAAAATGCAAGAAAAATTATACAACTTTTCTAATCGTGACGAGAACAATAAATAACATTTAACAATGATAAGTAAATGTTTATCCTTGCAATTATTTGTTAATTTTTTGTTTATATTTTAAATCAACCATTATGTAAGTAATTTTATTTAATTATTAATTTTGATTTTAACCAAAGCTAGTTCCAAAATTGTACTGTAACTAAGGCTACACGCCCATCATATTGTGGGCGTTCAGACAGAAATCACTAACTCCAAAAACACTGTTTTGAGATATCAGTGTTCATGTTATTACTGTGCTTAAAAGAGTGGTAAAATCTTCACTTTTAAAGTTTTTTATTTGCAAGGATTCATTTTTACCCTTGGAAAAGAGACACGTGTTGCCTCGAAACCGGTCGAGAGTTTGATTAATAAAAAGTAGTTACAAACGAAGTGTTTCATTTAAATGTTTTTACTTGATTTATACATTTACGTTTTTAAGTAAGCGTATGATTCTTTTATATTGTTACTCTACATAATTTTTTTCTAAAAGTTAAGATTCACGTTAGAATATTGTTAAATCGGAGTTGGTGATTTCTGCCTAAACGCCCACGATATAACATATATATATTTTTTTAAATTCCAAAACTGCTGTTCGGGCAAATCAAATTCATGAAGCAATACATTTTTTTTTTTTTAGTGTTGGTATGGTAAAAAAATTACTACTATCATTGCAATATTTCATCCTTTTCTTTACTCAGTGGTAGAATCATGATAATTTGTTACATGAAATCAAGATGATCAGTCTTGCGCTTCAGCGTCAGTCCAAGGTATCACATATAAAATATTTTTACGTGAAAAACTACATTTCATATTGAGCTCCTCAGGAATCAAACCTGCGACCTCATGCATATTAGTCAAACGCGCTAACCACTAATCTACGAGGCAGATTAAATTTAAACTGTAGTGTAACTTCGCGCTTTGATGGAAATCGCCAGTAAAAATGGCTGCTCTTAATTAGTAGAAATTATTATCATCAAATTTTTTTTTTTCTATTTTTTTTTACGATGTTTATTTTGTCTTGCATTTTTATACTTATCTGATATACAGTGTGTGCGATATGCACAATTTACACTGGATTTAATAAAAACCGGTTTTGTGACGTCATATCTACTGTTTCAATATTATGAAAAAACCTCACGTGATAGATAAGGCTTTATTGTTATCACGACCCAACCCTCAGTCGCTGAAATGATAATGAGAACTGCTGAATTGTAATTTTGTACTTGAGTTTTGATTTTGTAATAACTCTAAAGAAATTTTTCATATCATCCCTTGACAAGGCGAAACTGTTGTCACGTAAAAAAAAGCATTGTTGAATCAAACTCTTGAGTTTTACACATTGTACCGTGGGTATACTGGCAAAAAAGGTTTACACGAAAATATGCTGCTTTGACTTAATGATGCAGTATTGTTAAGTTTTTAAAGCTCTAAAATGGACAAATACACCGAATTGGATAACTTATGTAGCGCTATTTTTATCTCTCTAAAATAAAAATTAAAAACGCAATAAGCAGTCGTAGTTTTTTAAGTATGAAAATTAAATACGTGTTCTTAAAAAATCATAAATGATTTCAATTTAAACTCATGATGAAATGGTATAAAAAAAGTAACGCAAAAAAAATTAATGTTAAATTTCTCAAAACAGTTTTATTATACTAATACTCTCCCCTTTCTGCACCCAATGGTGCATAGGGTACTGCATTGGTACACCGAGTGCAGTGAATCTTAATTAATTTTTACACGAAGGCAAGATGATCAGTCTTACTCTTCAGTGCCAGTTCAAGGTATCACACATGAACTATTAATGTGAAAATCACATGTAAATAAATATTTCATGTTGAATCGACCTCATGCATGGGCAATGCAATCGGGTCTCCAAATATGATGTAGATTCACTGGTTTCCCGCTTGTACATCGAGTTTTGTTACAACGTGTAGTTTTTCAAAGGCATTAGCATAAAATTTATCTCGCATAGATATCCTAATGATGTGTTTTTCGTAGATTAATTATTGTTGTTCTGTCGCACCATCTAAGATTTTTTCCCTCCTTATAAGACTTGTTTCCAAGATAGCAACATTATCAACAAAGTCTTCCGAAGCTTAATGATGACTGATCGATTCTACTAAGGTTGATTCACAAAATGCTGCGTAAATCATGTACTCAAGGCCCCTATGCTAAAAAACATTTCCGGCAGAATTTAAATTAATTTTTAATGTCAAAAATATTATATTGTAATGATACTACTTTTTTAAAAATCGCCTCTACAACCCGTATCTACCAAGGCGATTTAGAACTTAATAGTACGATATTTATGAAACTGTAAAAATAACAATTTACTAATTGAAATCGCTAGAAACCTTAAAAATAGTATATTGTTTTTCCAGACAGTATGAATGAAAATAGCTATTTAATAATTTTTGTAACAATAGAAAACAAATCATTATAATGTACTTATGCATAATTTTTAGAAAATTATGATCTTCAGCAATCAATGGCGTTATTCTTACGAAATTGCAAAAAGGCGAAAGCTGAAAAGTGAGAAATTTCAACATTTATTTATGAAGAAAGCTTACAGAATAACTTCCTGAAATACTAAAAAACGCGTTTACAACACATATTAACAAATTATTTACATATAACCAATTAAAGTTAAATAAGAAATACTTAGTACACTTCCACTTTTAAAATATATATTTTTTAATTATTATAATAATTTTATAATAAAAGTGGAAGTGTACCAAGTATTTTTTATTTAACTTTAATTAGTTATTATATTAATAATTTTATCATGGAATTCCACCAAGTAATGTCAATAAAAAATATAAATCAAAACATATTAACAATTTCAAAGGCAATAGTTTTGTTATAAACGCTGGTTTTTGTTTAAAAATACTCTTATTTGTTTATTACTGACTTGTTTCTTGTGTATTTTTTTCATTTTCTTAATTTTCTGTTATTTATTTATTTTATAAATGGCTATCATGTTTGGATCCACGGGTTTAAAATCATTGCTTTGTAGCGGAAGAAACCTGATTTATTATAAACACAATTATCAAAATCAAATATTATTATTTTGTATTGTGAAAACATATATTTTTTACCGCGATGCAATATCGATAATCTTTTTTCTTAGTTTTGAATGCCGCACGCCCTTTTCAAGGTTTTCAATTTGATTACTGTTCATAAATAAATTTTATCAATTCATTGTAAGTATTAATGTTTTTGCTTTTAACACTGTTTACACCACTTAACACGCATCCAGCAATTAAGTATAGTAGAACAAGGCTAATAAATCTGGTTAAAAAAAATATATAAAGTCGCTTAGGTTTGATTAAAATAGGTATTTACAACATGCTTGCTTTGTCCATCAGAACATAAAACAATAATTGGTTTTCAAAAAAGCTGTGTCAAATTGGGTAGAAGTAGACAAAATTATACAACCAGACAGATGTATTTTTTACAGTACATTTTTAGTATTCTCAATTTTACATTTTAATTCTAAACACTCATGAATTCATTTTATGTAAATAATTAAAATTTATTTAACCACTATGTACTATATTTTTGTTAATAAGTAAAAAAAATAATGATAAAAATTGTAAATTCGTAAAATATGGAAATATCATAGTTAAGCGGTTCTTTTAAAACTAGCATCTATTGTATTGAATCTGGTGCATTTTCTAGAAAATACTGTTGAATGATTTCGCACCCAAAAATACTCTTTGAATATTGTTGGTATTTGTATATTTATTAATCATTTGTATTATTTTTACCGCCTCAAATTCACATTCCCATTAAATTATATAAACCACCGAATCATTATCTTATGTTAATTAAAATATAAATGTTATAATTATATAATTTATCCAATTAATAATTCAATACGGAATAAGGGTGAGTTAGTGCATTATGCATTCATTGGGTGAATTTCAAGCAAGACTGACTAAGCAGGGCGGGGGGGGGGGGGGGGGGTGCGGGCGGGGGCAGGATGCAATTTATTCCTGGCGAGTGGTAAAGACTAGCCGATCGTACAGTTATTCATATGCTGATTAGTTAATTCCCTGTGGCGAAACAAAGCTGAAAAACAACGTGTTTTGCCGTATACTTATAACGTGTGCAGCGCACACAAAATGGGATTTTTTATTTGTTTACGGAAATGTAAGATAATATTATAATAAAATAAAAAATGACACTGTTATTCCTTTTATTTTTATGAGCTCATGAAATAATGTTTTTTTTTTTTTTGAGGGCCCCTTTAGTTATTCTAATATTTGAAAAAATAAATGGGGGCTTTCCGGTATTTTTTTCTTCATAGAATACGTAATTTAAAAAAAAATCGATAGCGATATTTCCCTAGAAAATAGTTTGAAGTATATGTGATAATTTTTTCGAAGCATTGTAGCTCAACAAATCCGAAATATCATTTTTAAAACATCTAAATTTCTAACGCTGGCTTTCGGTGAAGCCTTAAATATTTTTTTTGTTTTTGCCAAATCTCTTGTAACGTCATGAAAAAAATACAACTTAAAAAAATGACAGATTTTTTTTGTCAAATCATCGTCTTTTAAGATCAAACCACGAAAACTAATGATAAATTTGTCTTTTTGAGAACACGGTCATACAACATTTTTCTGAATTGCAATAGTTGTAAACATAATAAATATTCATTCCGATTGCTACGGTTCAAATTTATGAATGGAATTGATTTCTCATCAATGTTTCCTAAATTATTTTACATAAAATAATGGCTATCCGTTGCTATCTATTTTCTTCTGCCTGATCTCACCTACAAAAGATTATATTTTCATCAATGGTTTTACCAATGCTAATTAAGTGAAGTCCGTTTAATCTCAAAAAGTTGTGAATCCGGTTTGGCGTTTTGCGATAGATTTATCCGAATGGCTTGAATAGTTAATGGTTTCCATTCATCTACATAAGTTTACCCAATATCTTGAAACGCCGACTGTAAAACATATTTTTTTACTATGTAACCACAATACTTAAAATAATGTGGCGTAGAATAATATTTCCAAAAACTAAAACGGCTTTCGTATTGCTTTTTTTGCACTTTTAAGCGCTGAAAAGTTTTACTTACGAATTTAAGTTGCGTCCCATATGTATAAATGTTTACAGTGCTGCTGTCTGATGTCCTATACCTTTTTTACGCATGTTATTCAGTGAAAAGGGTCTTATTAGAAATTTGATATCAAATTTTACTATAACTCTCAGCTTTGCACTCTCTTTACTCTAATACAAACAAACTACACTACAACACCACACAAACACATGTTTTTATAAACAGCATTTTGAGTGTGTCCAAATACTTGTAGACAAAAACTGGATTTCACCCATTACGGGCTAATAATTACAATTTGACATCTCAACAGAGACGAGATGTTTTGAAGGGAATATGGATATCTAGGCGTTTACAGGGCTTATGACCTGTCATTGGCTGGGTTAAGTGGCCACTTAATGTATTACAACATTCCCCATTTTACCTAGTATTTGATATCCATATATGACAATATACAGCTAAGTAGTGTTTTGTTTTTTTTCTTCCTTTGGTTCTTTCTATTTTTGTTGTTTCATAAAATGTAAAATCTGTAATTGGCCTCATGATCAGCTCATTTATATTGTATACTTCATAATATATTTATGGCTGTTGATATCTAATACATAAATAAAATAAAATAAATCATTGTGAGTAATAGAATCACAAATTGCACAAAAATGCGTTTTTTAGTGGTTATAAATTAGTTTATTATACGCAAAATAATCTTCTAAAGAAACAAAGCTTACCTACCACAGAAAATCGCGTCGAATCTCTGAATACGCTTAATCATCGTGAAAACTAAAATATCTTCCCTTCTCTCTTCTGAATCCAAGGATGGTCACAGTAATGATTCAACCAATTTTTCACACAAAACTATGCATAAATTATTGATATACTTAATACGTGAAATGTTTTTTGTTTATAT